>CM023616.1:11421037-11646037 GCA_013358685.1 Antennarius maculatus | reverse complement strand
AGGAGGGATGTCTGCTGCTGTGGCGTTACGTAGCTACATGATGGAGGGACACTTTCACTTATGCTGACACCAACTCCCCCAGTCACAGAAAGGTGTGATGTTGTTTACAGTGCCACCCTGTTGTCGGTGTTATGAGGCCCTGTTGCTCAAAACACCACACTGACGTATTAATTTTAAAGACTGACTGATGCTGTGTTTCCTGTTGGTTTAAAAACCTCTGGCACTTCTCCTGACCAGCGTTTTAAAAAGAAACTCTACTGATATATATTGTGTTCAATAACATGAATAATTACACAATAATACAAACAGGAGCAACAACAACTATAATAATAATAATAATAATAATAATAATGATAATAATAATAATAATAATAATAATAATAATAATAATAATAATAATAATAATAATAATAATAATAATAATAATAATAATAATAATAATTGAATACCTGGCTGTTTTGACTATTGATTCCTGAAAAAAAAATCAAATAAGTTTTCAGCTAGGATTTGTTTGCTAAGTTTGTGACCTTGACCTAACGGTAACAACCTTGTACAAGCACATCTCGTTATTATGAATGATTGAATTGGCCTGGGGAGGAAGCCAGGGTTAATATTCCATAAAATGTGGGGAAGTAAATGGATCATCTCCTGCAGAGAAAAGGCAAAAGACTACTATTTAAAAGCAAGACAAGAACAAGTCTGGTTGAGCACACAATTGATTGTCTCTGGCTGTGAGAAGAACAAGAAGCTTAGAGGAAGAGGGACAGAAAACAGATTATATGACTGCTGGCTTCTGAAATAGCTGGACAGTCTTTTATGAGTACTCTCTCTTTCTCTCTCTCTCTCTCTCTCTCTCTCTCTCTCTCTCTCTCTCTCCCTCTCTCTCTCTCTCTCTCTCTCTCTCTCTCTCTCTCTCTCTCTCTCTCTCTCTCTCTCTGTCTCTCTGTTTCTGTGTCTCTGTCTCAATCACTCTCTCCATTTCTCATCTATTTTTTTCTCAGTGTATGTCGACTGAGCAGTGGCAGATAAGGCAGACAGTCACGGCCCCATGCTGACCAGCCCGACTGGCTTGTGGGGGGCACAGAGGCAATCAATGAGTTCTCACAAAACCGTGCCAGCATCCAGACAGCTAACAGCTCCCTGAGGCCATAGGAAGGAGGTGGAGAAGAGGGGTATGATACAAGGGTGGGAAGTAAGCAGAGAAAAGGCAAAGGAATGTGGGTGAAAAGATTTTGCA
The DNA here is from genome assembly GCA_013358685.1 of Antennarius maculatus. Lineage (NCBI taxonomy): Eukaryota > Metazoa > Chordata > Actinopteri > Lophiiformes > Antennariidae > Antennarius > Antennarius maculatus. The sequence continues at coordinate 11,644,800 of CM023616.1, read as the reverse complement.
CTTTGACACATGTGTGACACACGTTTTCTGCACCATTGAGAGAGAAAGGAACTTACATGAGACAGTAAAGCACATCTATCTATCTGTCTGTCTGTCCGTCCGTCCGTCCGTCCGTCCTTCTATCTATCTATCTATCTATCTATCTATCTATCTATCTATCTATCTATCTATCTATCTATCTATCTATCTATCTATCTATCTATCTATCTATCTATCTATCTATCTATCTATCTATCTATCTATCTATCTATCTATCTATCTATCTATCTATCTATCTATCTATCTATCTATCTATCCATCTGCCTGCCTGCTTGCCTGTCTGTCTGTCTGTCTGTCTGTCTGTCTGTCTATCTATCTATCATTCTCTGCTCACTGGAGAGGGTGTAACTTGAGGCCAATTCAGTTCAAGAACTCTTGGCTGCATCTGGAGCAGGACTCATCAGTTATGAGATGTGAAGTGAAGAGTGGTGGTCTGATGCTTGGGGTGATGGCTGCAGCGATTGTGCTATTTTTAGTTTGACCCCCCCCCCCCATTGTTGCAAAGTTTGTGTGTTTGCATCCTTGCATTCATGTGAGCCCCCCCCCCAACCCACCCTTATTATGCAATGCAGTATCTGACCTTCAGAAGAACATTTAGCACAGAGAACAGAGTGGACGTGTGACCACTTCAACCCCTGTGTCATCCTTGGCTGCACAAATGGCCACTTTTCTAGTCAGGAAGCAGCTCTCACCAGGAGTTAGAACATTATTAATTCAGTTACTCCAGTTCTGTGCATACACATGCTGTATGTTTCCAGTTGGTGTAAGAATGTGAATGAAGTTACGTTTATTTTTGTGAAATATAATCAGAATTCAACATTTAAAATTATGAGCTTTCCATTCAAGGTGTTCCTCATAACCAACCGTATGAATCAGCTTTCAGGAGCGGTCTTTGTTGTAACAAGGATCTTTTGACTGGGGTTAAAAAGGAAAACAGGCTGGCAGACAAGGCACCTAAACTAGAGCCTATTTCTCAGGATGACATTAATATAATAGCGCTGGAGCCCAAAACAACTTTGTATTGATTCGCATAACCTTTTAAGCCAATCGATCGCTGCTCTTCAACTCAGAATGCTTAGGCATGGGCATGTTATCTGGAGAGGATTCGCTGCTATGTTGCATGTTGAATGTTGGGGGTTTTTATGCTGATGTGAGTGATTAATTTTCATTCATTTTTGAGCAAGAGCAAACGTTATGGTTAATTGATAATTTCTTTTTAAGTGTATTCTAATGTTTTGTTACGGAATATGTTGTCATGAACTTCATACCTTTATCCTGATGTTTCCTAACATGCTAGTCATGTTAGTCATGCAACTCCACCTAAGAATGGTTGAACATGTGAAAGAAATGTTTTTTTCAAAGATATATATTTCAGCATTCCTTGTGGAGGTTTAACATTCAACAATTAATAAATGAAACAAACGCTTGTGTTGATATCCTTTTGCAAACCATTTGCCTTCATATGTATTTTTTTTTGTGTGTAAGTAAATGAATAAGAGCCTCCAAGCACTGAATGTATCCAGTTAACATCTTTACCATGCAGACACTGCCTGTATCCTGCAGCAAGGGCCTTAGCCATTTGATTCCATACGTTATCACTGTCTAATTATGTTATACAGCCTACCAGTCTCCAGCCTTTCATGATACTGTGACTGAGCTTGCAACCACCGGTGTGTCTCTGGAGGACAAGTGCTTTGTGCTAGAGAGCTCAGGATGGAGCTCGGAGACACGGAGCAGCGAGAGGAGGTATTGAATCTCCTCCAGAAAAAATAAATAACGCCCTTGTCTGCAAGTGACCGGTGCTCACTGTCAGACTTTCAAGGCAGCTCGAATTACTGTGGCCCCTGACGGGAGCAGACAGGTTGCGTCTGGGAGAAATACTTTCCCACAGATGACATCATTATGTCGCAAAATGAGCCAGGAACAAAGGTTCATTGCTCAAATCAAAACCTAAGATCACACCCTGAGCTTTTCTACTTCTAGTAAGGTTTGCTGTTTTAGGTTTACCTGCCTTTCTGCCTCATCGGAACCCTGGTGTGACTGTGGTGTACCCAGTGTGATTTCACAAGACAAGATTTAGTTAAAGTCTGTTGTGTGGGTTTCAGTTATCTCCTGCTTCCCAACTACCAATGAGGATGGGCACTAAAAAGGTGGAGCCTCATGTATGTTTAATGAATCCACCCGTCTGCTTCATCTTCACTGATTACACTGATATAGCCAGGCACGTGTTTTCAACAGTCAGAGAAAAGTCCACTTCAAATTAGTGATTTAATAGCAACCCCCCCACCCCCTCCCAAAAAAAAAAAAACACAGAAGATGTTGTGATACCACAGAGGGCAGCACCACCTGCTGGTTGTGTCAGGACATTGGCGTGGGGTAGAACGTTATGGGAAATGCTAGTTGTACAGTTAAACATTACAACAACAACAAAAAAGACTGAGACCACATATTTCTACAATAGTGCTCAACACTGTCCTCTCCGTAGTTCATTTATGTTTTCTGTGAGTGAATGAGTTACCAGAACCGTTGAGCAACGAGGATGTAGGAGTTGTGTCTTGTGATGGAATAATTGTCACGTTAATATTAGATTAAAGAGTGCATTGCTCTCTGCTAGCAATGGCACCAAGACCTCAAACCCCTCCAGTGGAGCTGTTCAAGCATCATCAGGTAAAAGAGCTCATGTTCCTGGGCAAACATCTGCAAATGTTTTAACAGCGGCCGTTTGTGCTCTCCGTACTCTCACTCTGTTGCTGACACCCCTCTGCGATGTGACGCAATAGGTTGGTGTTTTAGCTGTGCAAACATCTCAGCAAGGACGGACTCTGGACCTCGATGATTGGCAAAGCAGAAAAACCCTCAACTACCACCCACTCGCATGTAACAACATACAGGACTTTCTGCACACTAACACCAGTGACTCATCTCTGTGTAATAAAGGAACCACCCAGTTTCCTCGAAGAGCAGTATCAGCACGCCACCATCTATAGCACCTGACCTCACACTCACCTCACCACGCTGCTCCCTCTTCCTCAGTGTTTGGAATGTTCTGCCAGGCAACGGTGTCTGTAAACACTGAACCAGGCAACTCTAACAGGAAACCTCCGCAGCCTTGTGGAAAATTAGATGCCATTATTATGTGCTTCTTCTCTGTCAATCTCCATTCTATTTTTCTGTTGTAAATAATACCTGTCTTGTAATTGCATGTATTTTCTATATTTACTGTCGCGATCGATGACCTCATCTCTTTCGGTTCATGAACTTCCACAATCAGCACTTAATCGTCGCTCCTATGAGCAGCCTTTCACCAATTAACTACCCCTCTGATCTGCATGACAGGAGTGACCAAGAAAGTGCCATTACTGGACCACCAGGCTGCTTACTTTGTTCCATCAATTTCCTGTTATTGTTGGTAGTTGAGCTGAAGCCCCTCTATTGATCTCTCACCCCAGGAGAAGATAAGGTGGAGAATCGAGATGGATTCCATATCTATTATCTAATGGAATTCCTCCTCCCAGAAAGGGCTATGGATTTTCTGCCACTGGAGCTGTGAAAATGTGTGCCTATGTGGGCTTCTGCTCTGTGTGTGTGTGTGTGTGTGTGTGTGTGTGTGTGTGTGTGTGTGTGTGTGTGTGTTTGTGTCGTCTTTCCAAACACAGAATGACGTTTTTGTGGGATGGATTAATGCGGTAAGCAGAATATGTTGGAGAATGGCACTAAGGCTTTACAGACTGTTGAAGCATTCAGGGAAATGCACTCTCTATGAATGTGTATTGACCTGCTGCTCTCCAAATGGCCCTCTCAGAGAAATGCACATATATATACTCTTGTGTGTCGAGTATTGCATCAAATACTATCACTTAGAATGGTAGTGTGATGGGGGCTTTCTATAGACTGTAATAGAATGGGACCAACATGGCTATTTATCAGCCATAACTAAAAGGTTCTTTATAGTTAATAATTAAGTTACTAAAGCGGCTATAAGCAATGAAGATTGTAATGATTGAGGAAAGCAAACCTTAACAAGGCAGTCAGAGACTTCAACATCCCATGACTTATCCTGACCTACTTTCAGGGTACTGTAGGCCAGGGTACCCTGAAAGTAGTACCTGATTAGTGCATTGCTTTGACCTTTCAGGGTAGGTCAAAGCTATGCACTAGCTTGAACTGTGAACTACAGCAACCATCCACATCTGGGTACTGCTCACCATAACAGCTCACATGAGGATAACGGCTTATAGCTGAACTATGAATAACACAGAAATCATCTGTTAGTCTTCAGGTCAGTTACTAATTATTATTAGAGGAGGAACTAGTTCTAAAAGTATTGATATGACTCAAGCTAAAGTTTAAATGACTCCTCTTTATTTCGTTCTTTGGCTCTGACGTCCAGCACACTGCTTTATCAGCGCATCAGAAAAAACTGCAAGATCCTCCTTAATCACACTCAGGGAAAACTGTCATTGCACAGCCAGCAGCTTTCTTTATTCTCACATCCCATAGACATGAAGGTGTTTCATCTCTCCAACAACAGGAATATAGGAAAGTGGAAGGTGTTGGATTTACAACACCTCTGCTTGGTATAATTACCTCATTATCTTTAACAATAATAGACACACATTGGAAAAAAGTGTTTGGAGTTCATCATAAATAATGAGGAATCAACAACCCATCACATCGGTGGCTTTGTTTCCAGTAGCTCACAAAACACCAAACAGCTGCTCACAAGTTGGACATTGGCATTCTAAGAGTCTGCTGATAGGATGCAGATAGGAAGAGTGTTTTGATCAGACAGACGAAGTGAATTTAAAACCTCCTTCAGTTACTGTATATGAACGGTCATTGTACAGGAATACTCTCAGTGGTCAAAGCCATAGGACAGCTGCATATTTAATTTACCCTAGACTGTATTGAATGGGCATATACTGTGTGCACAAATGCAGAAGTGTCTGCAGTAGAGGCTGAAAACCGGAGATAGAAGTTGGTCCTTTAATGGGGAAGGTGATAGCTTTAGTGGGTAAATGAATGTCAGCAGCAATTAGAGGCCCGGCATAATGGCATCTAGCAGAGAGGCCGTGGTGCAGACGGGTCAGGAGTTTACCATGTATCACCAGAATAACATAGCAGACACTTTCAGCCAAGGACGTCTCGAGGGCAGGGAGACAACAGGAAGAGTGCACAAGCCGTGTCTACAAAATATGAGATGAGGAGACTCACAAAGACGTGATTAATGTGTGCAAGGCTTGATTCTAAGCTACTACAGCTAGCCAGTTCCCTGAAGATACATACAAGGTACATACAAGAGCTTGGTGTCTTTCATCTCCAGCTGGACCAGTTTAGTATGTTGCAGAATTTGAGGTTTTAGTTGCACGTGGTGAAACCTTGGTGGGTTAGATATTGAGTTTAAAGATGTTATGGGGATGACAGAGCCACACTAAACAGAAAACTCTGCTGTAGTTATGTGGATTGGACTAGCAAATTTATCTGAATATGAGATGGGAATTGTACTTGATGCAATTATCATAACAAGTACTGTAGATAATAACCTGTTCAAATAACAACACGGCTGTCATAAGGTTAATTATTAATGTAACCCTTTGTGTTGTTTGTTTGTTCGTTTTAGTTCATCAGGTGAGAAGATTTATCTATATAAAATACTGAGAAAAAGGAAGATTAGGAGAATTTTAAGGTAACAGTTAATGTTTGGCCACAATTGCAGTTAAAACAAGGCAATCAGAGAGTGTAACATCCCGCGACTTACCCTGACCTACTTTCAGCGTAGGTCAGGGTACCCTGAAAGAAGTACCTGACTAGGGCATAGCTTTGACCTTTCAGTCTATTGTCTTACTCACACTGGCCATCTCCCTCGTCTTTCCATCTTATCCGGTTACTGGGTGTACAAAAGTTAAAATTTGACTTTGACCTAGTTTTCTCATTTTCATCCCCTATCTATCTTCAACGGTTGCGAAGATATTTGGTGGACTAACGGACGAACAGATAGACACACGAACGCTGATAATTACAATAGTACATCACCGCTTTGAAGCTGGATATAATGAACATAAAATGTAAGAAATATGTAATTAAATTACATTTTCTTTTTTTAATTCAAATTGGAAATGTGAAAGGATAATAACAACAACAACAACAACAATAATAATAATAATAATAATAATAATAATAATAATAATAATAATAATAATAATAATAATAATAACAACAATAATAATAATAATAATAATAATAATGAAATCCTTTATTTGTTAACAAACGTCGACGGAAGAGCTCATAGTGTGTGTGTGTGTGTGTGTTTGTGTGTGTGTGTGTGTGTGTGTGTGTGTGTATGTGTGTGCATGTTTTTGTGTGTGTGTGTGTGTATGTATTCTACACAATATATATACATATATTCAGAGGACATACAAGAAGCATCTACAGAAGGCTGCAATGACATACAGTATTAATGTTTTCTGAATGAGTTTTACCCAAATCAGGAAGCTGCATTATTATCAACACATTCTTTATAAGCATTCTTGACCACCTTGTAGAAATTGTGCATTTTCTATTATTAATTCCGACTGAGTCTTGTGTGCTGATCATTCTCTGATCATCCTGTGTGTAGTGTGCAGTGTGTAGGAGGATCACGTTTTCAATTAAACGAAGTGTCCCCCTCTTTGTGTGTTCAACGTCAAGCCCTCAGCGGTCTATGCTGTAAAATACAAACACATAACACAGCACCCTCTCTTGGCCAGAAGAATCAAGTGTGTCCATGCAGTGGAAAGAGTTTGGAGAGAGGAGATTTCTTGATTTTACATCATGCAATCATCCATGGGTGTCTATCCCAGTTGACATCGGACGACAGGCCTAGGACGCCCGGGATAAGCTGCCATTTCATCCCAGGGCAAGTTTTTCACCATTAACTTAAACATAACCATCCCTTGGTGCAAAGGTATAACACGCTGTACTCTGGTGTCAAGCACAATGGTTTGTCACTTCTCTGTACGTTTAAACCTGAGTGTGTCTGTGAAGGAGGAAGACCTGTGTAACAAAATGGTATCAAATGGCATCAAGCAGAAAAGATCATCGAACAGGAAGAATGACCTTCTGTTTCCTCAGAAAACATCACACACCAGATGGAGGCTCTTTGGTGCAAACATGTGCCTCAAACCGAGACTTCAAATCTCCCCTCTGCCAAATGTGTTCCAATTCTTAACAATGTGAAGGAAAACATGCCTGGTTCCCCTTACATGAAAATCCCATTATCATAATCTATCAGGAACATAAAGTCACACTTGGCCTCTATAAATGAGTTGATACAGGAAGAGCAAGGTATGCTTGGGAAAATCCAATAGTGAGATACCATGACTCCATGGCCATACATGCAATTTACTGGCTAAAATGTAAATCTTTATTTTTCTTATAGTCATCTAGAATATGCTTGCAGATGAAACTGTTTGCATTCTGTAATAGTCTCCTGTGTCCATGGCAACCATATTTCTTCTGGTATGAAGGAGCTCAGGTGCATGCCCCCCCCCCCCTCACACACACACACACACACGTGCACTAACGTATCCCCTGACAACAGAGCACAGCTTGCAGTGAATGAAAAGAACCAGAAACACCCAGCAAACTGTTACATCAACCCTTTCGGGCAAAGTCCTCCCATCACATCTGCTTTTGTTATTGCCTCATAGGAGCTCCTCTCTGCTGGGTTTGGGTTTGGGTGAAATCTGGCTCTTGCTGTTCTTTCCGCTTTTTCCTTATCCTCGGGCAAAACATGAAACACACAGAAATAGTGATGATAAAGATGAGTATGGTGTCAGCAACACGTAATAAACACTTAAAAGAGCAGAAGAACCTATTTGAGCATCTGTTTTGTTTTGGTCGAGTCAGGTGTAGGATTACAGAGAGACTTTCTGGTCACTGAGGACACAAGACACACTCAGGAGATTGATATTGTCTTAGCTAAACAAGACTGTGTTAACGGAATACAAAAGATTATATTATCATGCTCCCCTTGACTGTTTGCAGCTATGACCTTGACTGTCAAAGACTCCTAAGTGGTATAATTGCTTGTACGACCTTCAGGAGGTTATGCATTATTGTGCTCCATTAGATTCAAGTGTTTCTGGACATGGACAGTAAGGGCGGCGCCTGTTCCCTTCTTTTTCTCCTCTCTTTTATCCCTCTCTCCAGTCTCTCCATTCTTTTCCATTTTTGTGAGGCATGTCACATTCATTCCAAGTGCCACATTGGGCAATTTTATAAACCCACTATTGGAATAACCTCTGATGTCATAAAAAGAATCAATATTTTATCTGACCACAGTGACTGTATCTAGGGAAAACATAATCATAAAGGGTATTCTGCAAAACTAATAGATTATATGTAACAATACACACAAATAACTGAACCTGAGAAATTTCCCAGGATGTAATTAATTCCCAACATAACCACTCATGCAAGCTGATCATGGGTAGAGCTGTAATTAGTGATTTGGTGGTCTGTCTGGTCACCATTACCGTGCAAAGGTTGAGCCAACACAAAGATTTGCTGCCTCGCAGGCAGGTTAGCTAGCCCAGTGGTTGCTGTTTTTGCTTGCAGTTATCCAGTCCCATTCCATGTCCACGCATCCCTCCATCTGTCTTTGGAAGATGCAGCGTTCCCCAGGTGAAAGCATTGTGTCAGCCTGGCAGGGTCATTACTGAAGGTTATAGGAGGGCTGTGGTACAGCCTGTACCACTGCGGTCCCTACCCATGTCCAAGCCTTGCCAAGTAGCAGGATCTTGCACAGCCCTAATGTATTCCCATTAATTAAACTGTGCCAAGCACCTCAAGGTCCCAGCTGTTAAGATAGAAAGTCTGTTTGCATTGGAAAATGTCACAATCCTGTCCTTGCTGTCAATTTCACCTCGATCCCCTGGTTCTCTTGGCGAGACAAACCACAGAGTAATGCTATCCTTTTGGATGTTTACGAACTGCTTGATTTGAAAGGGTTTCTTTTTTCATTACTCAACATTTGCAGGGTATCACATTTACCATGTTGTGGTACATACTTTTCTGGTAATTCATAGTTGGTGGGTCTAATAATTAGAGAAGAGAGCAGTGGGCTCTTTAAAGAAGTTTATGAACCAAAAAACAAACAAACACACACAGACATTTGAATATTTTTCACTATAAAAATATTACAAAATAGTTTAAGCTGAACGGAAATACAGACATAGATCATTTTTGCCTCTTAAAATCACCTGAATTTCTTTTACAGATGTTGATAAACAGAAATAATGGTGCTGAATATTATTTTTAAATGTGTATGGTGAGGTACAGCTGAGGAGTAGGGTCGAATAGATGAGTTAGGGTCTTCTACTTCTTTTTCAGAGTTTCTCCATGTATTTCCAGACATACTGTGTGCCATGATGGGCCTGAAGTCTAATGTTAGGACATGAACTTGTCAGTGCACATATACAGTATATAGTTGGGGGTCAGGCCGTGCTGGAAGTGAGTCGAGATTCTCTCTGTGGACAGTAGAGACTGTTCAACTGGTCTCATCGACTGTATCTTTATTTGAGGTGTATGTTGTTGATAAATTAAGAATTGACAGAAAAAGTGTCAAAGAATTTTGTCAGAAATAGATGGAACTAAGGGCTTACAGCTGTTTTACATATAGGTAAGATACTTGGTGAGTTGTGGAAACAAATTTTGGGAGTGACCATAATAACTCCAGTATCTCTTATTAACTGTAGCAATATAAAGAATGATGTAGCAATTCTTGGACCAGTGTTGATATTCATTAATGAATATGAGAAGAAACAACAGCAAGCAGAAGAGAAACATCTGTGAAGGTAGAGATGTATCATCTGTAAATGCTGTGATTCGTCTAGCTCATCTCTTTATCCAAGGAGGTGAATCACATAAGCAAACAGTCTTTTGTCTGCTTCTTGCATCAGTTTGGATAGCTATGATATGGTGATGGAGAATATTCCCTGCATGCATTCCTGTTTGGCACTAAGATTAAAACAGCTGAGTGCAGTAGTTCAATATGTTAGATTGCTTGTTAGGAGTATTGTATGGGTGGACAGTATCACACATGAGCAATCATCTAAAGTTTTGCTGGAACAAAGTGAACAGGTGTTTTACTGTGAGTCATCCATCAAGAACAGATTTGTTTCCAGATGATGGCAGCAAGCATGATTGAAAGATGCTTCTTCTGGAGAGATCGAAAAGCCTGTCTGTGTTGTTGAATGTCTGTTTTATCTTGCATTTATGGATGATTGAAAATAATGTCAGTTCAGAGACTTTGGATACGAAAAACTTTAGTTGATAAACAAATAGGGGCCTTATTTCTAGATCTCTCCTTTAGAATTTTATTTCCCTAATATTACTGTTCACTTCATTCATGTTTATTTATACTGTATGTCTTTTTTTTGTAAGAATGCACTCTATAAACCTTTAACAATACATACTGTACATATTTATATTTGTTATTTATGTTTGTTAATATATTACCACATCACAAACACTATACTATGTGAAATGTTTTCTTCGCCCAACCATGCTCATCATGCTAGTGTCCTCTACAAACTAATATCACTCCCCAAAAGGTTGTTTTGTACATTGTGTATTAGGTGTTAGTAATCCCTCATGTCTCGCTTTTGTTCAGTGTCCAATGATAGTTCCTGAATGTATCACTGCTGATCCAAGTCTTTGCTTTACTTTATATAAATTACAGCCCAGATCCGACCGCTGTGAGGCAGTCTAGAGGGACAAATATGCCCATGGGGTATTTTCTTCAAATGTCTCTTGGGTGAGTTGTGTATATCTGTCGCCATATGTGTGTGAATGCCCGTTCTGAGAAATAAAGCTTAAAAGAAACTTTGGTAAATTTAGCCACAGAGCCATATGTTTGATGGTGCCATGGCTAAATTGCTGGAAGTGATTAGATCAGCACTAAACTTATTACTGAGTCTTAACATTAAGGAGTGGTGTGGTAATCTTTGTTCCTCCCACACAGATCATCTTGTGGATGATGTGGGAACTTGATGTGCACAACCCCGTACTCCATGGTTCCTTTAAACAAGAAAAAATTAAAATCGAAAAGTCTAGCTCCATGGTTTAATTCCAAAATTCATCATCAAAGCAAACAGCTGAAGGCTGGAGAGAATGTGACGCTTAACTTAATCGGAGGTCTTGTCTACTCTGGCAAGAGAGCCCCAAAACATAGAAGAAGGCGATCTACAAGACCAAAGCAACATATTCCATTGGACGTCCTGCTCAGGTGGTCGAGCAGGACGTCCATTGATAGTACGATTGGTGGTTCAAATCCTGCTCCACACGCCCTCTAACCGCCCTGCCTCCAGTGAGAGAACTCGGTGTACGAATGTTCCTGTAGTGGTCAGAGAGGCCACTGGCACAAATTGGATGCCAGGTTTATATGGTTACACGTGTTTAACCATCACCAAGTATGACTGAGGGGTGAATGAATAATTGAATGAATGTAAAGCACTTTATTGTCCACAAGAAAGTGCTACATAAACTGAATCTATGATAATTATATTACTCATCTCTAATAGAGGACAACAAGAACAATCTGTGGTTTCTCTTCATCACTAACTAGACTAACACTGAGCTTCAGCTCTACTGCTCCTTCTATTCCCGCAGGCCCAGAATATCTCAGAAATTTTTGTTCAAGGTATGTAGTCCTGACCTAAATGTCATGGCCTTGTCCACCGGCACCACTGTCAAGAACCTTGGGGTTGTCTTTGATCAGGACCTGTCCTTCCATTCTCACATACAGTAGAACAAATTTCAAGGACTGTATTCATTCACTAGCCCCAAATGTCCTTGGCTCTGTCTTTCTACCTCTGCTGTATTTAGATAGATATACTTTATTTATCCCAAACTGGGAAATTTAAAATGCATGTATGCATTGATTTTTTTTCTTTTTTCTTGCCTCCATTACTAAAGTTCTTGCTCATATGGACCAATTTGGTTTTCTAAGAGCAGGTCTTTTCCTGCTCTACCTGCAAAGTGCCTTAAGATAACATTTTGTTATGATCTGGTGCTGTACATATAATCTTGTCTTGAATTGAATAAAGCAACTTGACAAACCTACAGCTACACGTGTTGCCTTAATATACATCCTGGTTTTATAATGTGATGTTGTTCAGTTGCAGAGTACAGTCAGAGCTCAGATAGTTGAGTAAAGCACTTGTGTGAGGTGCCGTAAACCTTTACTGGTCGGTCAATAGGGGTTGTTCATCCCAGTGAACAGCTATCCAAAGAAATGACAAACCTCAAAATTCCAAAAGCTCCATCCTTAAAATTGCCTGAAACACTACATTATATGCAACAACACACACCGTGCCCATTCTGTTTCATTCTAAAAGTTGAAGACTCCAATCACTTTTGTACATTACAGATTCAAATCTGGAAGATGTTTGTTGCAATTACCTTATTATCTGCTCCACACACCTGGCTTTGTACACTTTAGAATCATGATCCCCAGAGAGTAAGGGGCATTTCCAAAGAGAAAAAGGTCAAGAGGTCCATTCTAAATCATGTCATCAGAAGCACAGAGTAATATCTGTACCGGGCTGTCCACATTCTTTTAGCCACATTGTTAGAGAAAGTAAATTGTCAACAGAGAGAGAAATTAACTTCTGGTTCAGTCAGAATAAGAACACTCATTGTTCCCATTTTGGTTTTAACATCTGATTATTTAATTTCACTGACAGAGTCTTGTCACATATGAGTTTTATAAGGTCACTTAGTGGACTTTTATATAATAAATAGGAATTTTGGTATATTATCTAAGTGTTTAAGTAGCTGCATTTAGATACACCACCGGGCTTCAGATGGCTTCCCTGTCCTTAATTAGATGTGAGCAGAAGCTGACTGTACTGTCAGACAAATCTGAAGTGACAGACAGAAAACAACACGGTGGGGATGGAGAGGATGAAACATGGAGCTCTAACGTGATGGACCGGTCCTCTCAGTGTAATGTTCACACTGATCATAAAAGCCTTGCATTCACAGTTAGTTCCTGTGATTACTTTCATCACAAGGCTCCAGATTATAAAATTATGAATGTGTTTGCTGAGCTGTGATAATCTGAGGAACATAAAAAGAACACGCAGTGATGGGAATTCCAGCGTATGAGGTCTTAATAACTAAGGTCGCTGTGAGTTTACACATGCTGTCATTAGCTACACAAGATGCCTGGGGTCTATGTACTATGTTGTGATGATAAAGTGTGCCCAGAACTGACACTGCAGCTGTTTACACATTCCCTACGGTAGACCACGTTCTTTGCAACACCCAGTTCCTGGGTTGCATAATTCTATTTACATGCATGGGGGTAGTATGTGAGAAAGAGTGAGAGATGGCTAAGAAAGGGGGAGAAATCAACGCCCTGCTCAAATTTTGTGCTCAAACTGAACAACTAGAGGAATAATGTCGCTTTTTTGGCTGCAGATTATAATGCCAGACATGAGCCCTGCTCTACAGTACGTAATCCCCACTGAGTGATGAGAAGCACATTCTCTGCATGTATCTGTCCATTTGATCAACTAAATGTTATCTGAGCACCAGTGTAATGCCAATAAAGATTGTTCATCTGCTTCAAATGACAGCTAGATACCAATCAGGATTCAGGTAGAAATGTTTAGTTGTCGTCTGATAAAAATGTCTGCGCTTCAAAAACACTTTTGATGGGTTTTTTTGGTAGGCCACTCATGCATCAGTCTCTTGGTGAAACACACAGACTCTGAGACAATATTAGAAACAATGCCCACAGGCTGTTCTTTGAAGCTGAACAGCAGAGCCAGTCGGTCAGTCAGTCAGCCCACTGATGGCGTGCTGCTCTCCTTACTAGTTTGTATGACACTGGTCTTTAGCCGGGCTAAAGGGATTACAAAACAGCGCTTCCTTCCAGCAACTCTGGTAGCTCATAATGCACTCGTTTCAATTTAACGCAGCCAAAGACGGAGAGTAACCTTGTGATTTAGTCTTCTGAAGAATTAAATAAAGATTCCCCATTGACCAGGTTTGCATTCAAGATCATGCTTGCTCTTTAAACACTCTTCAATGCAATAAAATACTTGGGTAAGCCTATTCCAAGAAGCCTAAAGCAATACTACTGTTCAGTCAATAGCATTACCCAGGTAGTAAACCAACTGCTCAATGGCAACATCACACTTGTGGCTCAATTTGTGTTCATTCCATTCAATCAGTTTTATGTTAAATCTTTACATCTGATGTCTGAGATTCACCGCTGTGATGCTAATCATAGCGGGCACTCTTGGAATAGCTGTGCCAGCAGGCATGATTTCATGCATGAGTTACAGTAGTCATTAGGGATTTCCTAGGTGTTCTATTTTATATGACTTCTCCAACAAACACAGAGAGGGAACTACTAACCTGTTCCTCCTGTGGATGGATCCTAGTGAGACTGATAAAAAACAAACAAACAAACAGATTAATAAAAAAAAGATGGGTTAAGAAATCCAGGATCCAGGATGTCACAGAATGAGTGTATACTGTACGTATAAGTTTATGGTGACCTTTAATCACATCCTGTTTTGCATTTAACAGTTATATTTTGTATTTGGCTGTCAGCAGATGCAACAAAAAGAGGACAAAAGCAATAAAATTGTTTCTCTAAATTCATCATTTTTGATAAATAAATGTGTGTAAGTCCTGATGAAAAACCAGGCAACTTCTGAAGTGATCTTTGGAGTCCTGTGTTGCATCTTTAGAGGAGTGAATGAGCATTTCCCTGTTAACTTTCCACTACTGCTCTTTTTCGGATATCCATATTTCATGAGCACTTCTCACCATTCAGCCCCATCTCCTCTATCCCGGCTCTTTTTCTTGTGCCAGTACAGTTGACTGCACAACAGGGAGCGGCTTATATTCTGGGTTCCTCTTAATTATTAATGTGCTTCTCGACACTTTGCTTAATCCATCTACACAACTTGGAATACTGACATAGGGAGAAATCACTCTTCCTGAGGTGTAAACTTCCTTATTAGATGGGAGGCTGACCCAATTCTATCTAGTTTTAAAGGGAATAGAGTTCCCTCTGGAATTATGGAGGAATTAAAGTCAAATCCAACAAACCCCTGACAAGCAGGATATTTTAAGTAAAACCACTCAGTGTTCTCATCACATTATAAAGAAATCAAGTCATTAGATATTAAGTATTTTGTATTACATTGATTATGTTTATCCAGATATTACATGAACTAGCTTTACTGTGTAATGTTGTGTGTAATGTGTGTGTGTGTGTGTGTGTGTGTGTGTGTGTGTGTGTGTGTGTGTGTGTGTGTGTGTGTGTGTGTGTGTGTGTGTGTGTGTGTGTGTGTGTGTGTGTCTGTTTACAAGAATGTTGATCCAAGATGGGCTGCATTTCCCCCCTTTTTTTGTCCAGCATACAAATAGAAGAGAACTTGATTTTACCCTGTGTATAACATTAATATATCATCCTTCTGAAGTTATTATAACTGTAATTATTATGTCTGTTCTTCATTGTACCAAATTTATTGGACAGAAGTTACATCCTCATTTATTGATGTATGTTTCAAACTCTCTGTTTTACATATAGTGGTCCAAAAAACAATATAAAACTATTTCATTACAGATGACACCAAAATGTACATATGTCATATTAGGTTATTTTCTTCAAGTTAATTCAATTCAGGTTCATCAGAGTTCTTGGTAAAATTTATATTTTCTTTCAGTTTCTGATCTGATATCCAACACATTCAGTCTGGCATTGATGATCTCTGCTTAAACTGGGTCCCATAGTTTCCATGTTTTCTAGAGTCTATCGTTTGTTAAGTTAAACCAGGACAGATGTGACTCCCTCTGTGTTCAACAACAGATAAATGTCTCCACCTGGATATACCAGACAGAACTGTAGACTCTCTGATTGAAGTCTGACTCAGGCTATTAGCATCTTTCCTTTCTTCTTCAGACATTTGCTGCATTTTCCCATCATGCACTGTGTTGTGAATCAATCTCAGCTGCTAAACTAGGTTTGTGGTGTTGCCATAATAGTTCACAGTCCTGAACTTTGCATATGACTGTGTGTAGTTCATATCGACCAGGTGCTACACAGACTATATCATACTAATAGTGAAGTTGCTTTCTATGGTGTACCTATGGTTGATAAGATACACATTGATCCTAAAGTACTGAGCTTTCATATTGATTTCTAATATGAGAATCAATCCTCTGAAGTGTTCAAGATTGTAAGTATTGATATTTTCATATTGATTCACACACCACTAGTAGACTCACCACTTGAATAAAGAGAAGGCTTTGCTTATTCACACAGTCCTTGTGAGCCATTGAACTGTATTTGCAGGTGCTGCCGTCAAGTAATTAACAATCATACAGGATGTTGCAAATGCTAGACGGGTTCCATGATCACTAATATTTCTTTAACTATAAATCTGCAGACATGAACAGTATCTCTGTGATGTTGTACGAGGGAAACGTGGCCTTTATTCCTAGAGGAATACAGGATTCCATTCTAAACTCACCTGAACTGCAGTGGAGTCCATGCCCTCCTTACAGCTTTGACAACTTCCTCAATCTTGGAAGACCATGGCTGTGGGAATTCTTGACCATCTATCTACAAACAGCATTTGAGAGATGTTTAAGAGAATTCCAAGCTAGAAATCTCCATTCCAGCACATTTCAAAGGTGTTCAGTGAGGTTGAGGACACAGCACTGTGCAGGCCAGCCACGTTTTTCCATACCAGACTCACCCAATCATGTCTTTAAGGATGTTGCTTTTTGCACTGTGACATAGTCATATAGCCTTTCCCAAATAGGTCCCACGAAGTTGAAAATATAGCATTGTCCCAAATGTGTTGGTAGTCTGAGTCATTGAGACTTCTCCACACTGGAACCAAGCCAAGGGTCCCAGCCACACACCTAAAAACAATCCAAAGCTGCCAGGCCATTCTCATCTAGCCTCTACTGTTGGGACAAGTTCTCCTAGCTTCAGCCAAATCCAAACTCATCCTCAGACTGTCAGACAGAGAGTTGTGGTTCTTCACCCAGCATAACATGTTTCAACTGCTCCAGATCCAGAGGCAGCATGCTTTACACCACTCTGTCCAATGCTTGGCTCTGTGCTTGGTGATTTAAGGCTGGCATGCAGCTTGCTCAGCCCTGGAAACCCTTTCCATGAGGCTCCTGGAGCAGTTTCTATGTTTATGTGAATGCCAGAGGAAGTTTGGAACGCTGCAGTTCTTGCATCAACAGAGACTCGCAGATTTTTATGCTCAATGCACATCAGTACTCTGTGACCATGCTGTGTGGCTTTATGTGGTCTCCCACTTCATTGCTGATTTGTTGCTGTTCCTAAATGCCTGTAATTTCTGATACTACCACCTCCAGTTGGAACATCTAGGAGGGAAGAAAAGTCACAAACTGACTCATTGCAACTGTGCATTCTATGACTGCTCAATCCTACTCTGTCCAGTGAAAACCACATCCTTAAATGTAGGTAATCTGAAATTTAATATTTATAACAGGGGGCCCTAATGTTTGATTGGTTAGTTAAATTTTTTGATTTAGCATGTACAGCAGGTAAGTTCTGGATAGTGTTTTTAGTATTTTTTATAAAATAAAGGATCTGGATTCTTCTTCCATCATCGCCAAGCTAATATGCACTATTTAGACAAAAATATTTGGACACTCATCTTAATCATTGAATTTTATTTTTTTTATTTATTTGGTGCCACATATCCAACTCAATATAAAAAGAAGCAGCTAGCAAGAATGGGCTGTCCTAAATGACATGTGTGGTTCTGTAGTTTGATTCAATGGGAATACGTGAGTAACGTACAGCATCTTGAATTTTGAACGTGATGGGAAACCACCACTGGGGTCATGGTTTGAGTTTTAGTTTGTTGTTTTCTGTCTTATTTTGAGAGTTTATTTCTCGATGTCCTGTCTCTTTTTTCTTGTTGTCGTCATACATACGTCTTTCCCTGTAAGCCTTCTGCTATTTTCCCTTCCTTGTGACTGTTTTCCCTGCGTTGACTGCTCTTCACCTGTGTCCTGTCATCTCCCCCTTCAGCTGTATTTCATCTGTGTTATTCTGAGCCACTCTGCACCAGTTTGTTGCTGAACTCTCATGTCACATAGTACAGCCTTATTCCTCATGTTTTATTTGCGTTCTGCCTTTACCTACCTTCTTAAATGATATGTTTGGGATTATTGATCACCTGTGCACTTGTTTGACTGGACACTGCTTTCACCTTATCATTTCAGAAATATTGTAAAATATCCAAATGATGCTAAATAAATAAAGAAATATATTGAAAAAATAATCATCCATCCATGAACACATCCATCCATCCAGTAGGATGCTGCACTGTTTACCAGATTAACTGCTGTGATACCTGCTAACATCATAAAGCCTACAAACACTGAAATGCCGCCCCCAGCTTTGAATGGTGGCTTTAGTTGTCAACTAGTGCTTGTAAAGAAACAGTGGAGGACATACGGTGTCCTGATGGGGTCTCCAACAGAGCTTCTGACAGAGGTAAGGTCAGAGCCTATTGATTTTTAGCACTACTCAATGAGACAGCTGGCTGCTCAGTGCAAAGATAACACTGTGGAGCCAGTGTAAAGAAACACAGCCTCAGCTCAGTTACACTGCCTGCTACATCCATTTCATGTAGGCGTCCTATAATGAAAAAGCAATACAGAGGATTTCAATATGATTGGCTTTCCACCTGGGTGCTTTCATCAATTTTATCTCCCAGATCGACATTCACCTTGAAGAAAAACGGCTGCAGAAACTGGAGAGGTTTCCGTCTCAGCATCATGATCCACGGCAGGGCAGCCAGAGCTCCAGTCTTTGTGTGCTCTATAGTAAAGGTGGGAGGGGAACTGGGGCACTGGGTCCTTAATGCATAGGGTGGAATATATCCTTTTAATCACACTACCCCACCCAGCAGCAGTTAAGGATGAGAGTGACGGAGAGCCAACACAGAGCTAATTCCGCTCCTGTCACATCCAATCATCTCTTACCTTGCAAATGAGCTGCAGTAATGACACCGGCCTGATGGCCCGTGCTCATGCACATTTGCAGGGGTAATGTTTGATAGAAATCAATTCATGATAATATGGTGGAGTGAAGCACTAAGGTGATTTTCTGGAGATGGATTTTGTGTGGGAAGGGTTCAAGTACTAGGGATGTCTGACTGCTAAAGTTTGCAAGCTCAGCAAAATGTTAAGGGTTTTTAATCAAAGACTTCATGTACATTAGAATGAGGACAATATTTTCACCTTATTGTTTTTAGAGACAACTGTAATGGTAGTCACTGGTTGTTTTTTGGACTTATTCATGAATCAAATTAATTCCAAGTTATGCTTCATATTGATAGTCTTGCATTGTCTGTTAATAAACAGGTGTTTACAGAGATTTACGATATTAGTGAAGATCTTATCTATTCAGTAAAACTGATATTAGCTGTTTTTCTACAAATTAATATTCAGAAGTGTTGATGAGCTTCCTGTTCCTGCCCCAGGATGATTTAGACATGCCAAAGCATTGGATTACCACAGAACACTGCAGTGATGAGATGACCAGTTAAGCAGCCATGTACTACATTTTAATTACTTGGGCAAGTGTTAAAAGACTGGGGAGTAAATTTCTGCAATGGTCTGATATAACGATGATGAGTAATTTGGCTTCTTCAGTCATTTTATCTATGTACTGTATGTGTGGATAGGTTTAGAGCCACTAACAGTATGAATTATGCATTTTTCCAGCGACAGAACATATTATGGGATCTGAGAGGTAATATGAGCAAATCTCCCTTTTTATTCATGCCAGTCCGTTTTAATGAATCACTAGGAGATTGCTCTCACTGTTGCCATTAATCAGAGCTTCTCTGCTGCTGATTGAAGAGGGTAATATGAACAGGAATACCAATGAGTAGAGGAATGTGCACAGGCTGAAAAATGGCAGAATAACTCAGCCATACAGACAGCTAAGTGCTGTGTGCAGTCCAAACACAACCTTGTCCCATCCTTACAAGGAATAAAGTCCATTACAGTTTGACTACGTTCTCTGATGATATAGAGGGACTACATCAAATGGCTCTAAACTCACAAGAGACAATTTGGCTTTAGATTGGCATTCCAAAGCCATGTAACACAGTCATACCGGCGTTTTGGAGGCCGCATGATGAAATGTTGAATTCCAAACACAATATTGTCTCATTGATTGGAGAAAACTGGACCAGGCTTTTGCTCCAGGGAGCGTTTGCTTCATAAATTGAATCTAGGCTATAAATTTGGTCATAAGCAGTTAATGTCGCTTGAATAGGGATGACTTAGAAACCATATGGGTTTGTGGGATGTAATTTCTCTTTGCTTTCCATATTATGGATTCACATAAATGTCATTCTAAAGCCTTTACTAGAAAATACATGTGATGTTTGAAGAGGGCATTAATATATTTAAAGGAGTGTTTTCATTTTTGTAAATATAAGCTCATTGACTTCATTCCGGAACTTACATAACATTCATATTTTTAACAGTTGGTTTAAGGAGAAGCCAAGACAGATAGATAGATAGATAGATAGATAGATAGATAGAAAGATAGATAGATAGATAGATAGATAGATAGATAGATAGATAGATAGATAGATAGATAGATAGATAGATAGATAGATAGATAGATAGATAGATAGATAGATAGATAGATAGATAGATAGATAGATAGATGGATAGATGGATGGATGGATGGATGGATGGATGGATGGATGGATGGATGGATGGAAAAACAGACCATTGATTGATTGATTGATTGATTGATTGTAACTGCATGATGATAATAATTCTGGATTTATGTGCCGGGTATATATAGTAACTATATTTTTGAATAAACCTGAGGCTTTTTCAAGTATCCTTTCTGTAAACCCAAGGACACACACACATGTACACCATTCCTCAGTGACTGCACGCACGCACGCACACACACACACACACACACACACACACACACACACACACACACACACACACACACACACACACACACACACACACACACACACAGACGAACACACGCACATCCATGCACACACAAACACACACACCTCATTCTAGGGAGTACAGCATGGCTATCACATGGAGCATTCCATCATACTGTCACTCACATCTGCTGCCCTTTCTCATTACCGCACCCTCCATCTCTCCTTTACCTCCCATTCAGCCAAACCAATTTTTTTTTCTGTCCTCTTCTCCACATTTCCCCGACTCCTCTTTTTCTTATTTAACATCTTTCCTTGCACAGAAAAATTAACCAGATTCCTATGTATGTCGGTGGGTGGTAGGGAGGTACTTGAACCAGTCTGATGTTCATATTCACAGGAAAAGGCTACAGAGTGGTTTCAATACATCTCCAATCAAGGAAACTAAAAAATGATTTTTCACCTGTGCACGCCATGAGAGCTCACGAGGTAGATGGCATGCAGGTATGACTTTTTCACCTCTCCCTCAACCTGTGAAAATGAATTGATGGGAAATACCATTGTACATTTCATTACGTGGTCGTCCTGGATTGCACATGAGAGTTCCATTTGGACTGATACAGTTTAATGCTGCTGTCGCTACTGTTCCCCCCCACCCCCCCACCACTGGTGCTTCCAAAGAGGAATAAATGGCAAAACCATGTCAGGTTGGTGATACAAAGGAGATCATTAGGATTCACGAAACAGTTTGTCCTCAAAAGCAAATCACTTCCCTGGTGCTCAGGGGCTAACAAGGCACAGATCATTTTATATATCAGAACCTTGCAACTGGCATATGGAGTGAACTTAGTGCAGGCTGCCAAAGCTGATAGGACACTGCTGGACTACAAAATGAGCTGTGATGATTCCCCTGCTGAGGCCAACAAGAGAGACATACCTCATTAGGATGCATAGCATCCTCAAATGCTGCGCCACACTTCACAGCACCAGTTGCCCTGTGCAAAAATGATCATAGAGCCATTGAAAACAAACACTTTGGAGCTAATGGAGGAAAGAAAACATGGAACAACGTGGTAATTTTAAATGTATATTTGGTAAAACACCAGGAATGAAATAAAGATCAGTTCGCTGTATAATATCAGATATACAAGCACATTGTTGCAGCTTATAAGAAGCAATATACATTATTATAAGATGAAAAACTACAAGATCATAGTGTCACGCTTGTGCTGACAGAAAAACACAGTGAGTTTTCAAGAATTCTGTTCTTTTTCTCCTCATAACGGTGAAATCCACTCCTGTATGGAGAGACAGGCCATTAAAACTGCACCTGTTGTGAGGGCATAAACATGTGTTCCTCATAACCATCTATCATAAATCTGACTGCAAAAACACCTTTGTTGCAAAAGCCAGCGGAGGAATATTCTCATTACGAAACTTTTTCCTCACCCTGAAGGAAATCAGAGGCGGATATCGTCCTTTATCTGCTTTTGGATTGCATGTGTGTCTGTATGGGGGGTTCCTGGAGGCCCTTTTGCGGTCTCCTGATGCTGAGATGACAGCTATTGAACAAAGTCCCTGCAAACACACTGACCTGCTGCTCAGCTTTATATGTAACCAATCTTTATGTACATTTAGCATGCCTTCCATCATGCATTTGTCATCTTTCGTGTATTTTTTTTCTCTTCCTCTTTTATTTAATATCCCATTTATTGCATTAAATTGCTAGCTGTGCCACTGATGTCATTCTATTTTCCCATATGAATAACAGAGTAGCAGCAGTTGAAGTAATTTCACTCATCCCAACGACTGAAACAATGAAGAGAGAAAGATGATAAGAAACACAAGCATAACAAATGAGTGAGGGGAGGATGCTGCAGGGAGAGGAGGAGAAAGGCGGCGGCAGAGGGACTCCTGGGACGGACCGACAGGGATGTGGAGAGAGGAGCTTAATTTCCCAACACCATCTGTTACCAGTCCCTGGTTTGAAAGCTCCCCTTATGTCAAACCTCCCACAAACACACACCAGTGGAGCACCTCAGAGCCAGGAGACTGCATGGCCTTTTCCTTGTCTGTCCTGTACCACCTTCTTCTCTTTAACATCAATTGGCCCACCCATCCTGCCATACTTTTTGCTGAGATAAATGTAGCTGTCTCTTATTTTCTGGGTCATAGTAAGCTTAAAATTCCGTTGAGGAAAAAATAAAAGTTTAATTATTTGGGCCATGCTCTCCAGGTAAATGGATTTCCCTTTTTTGTAACCAGTTAAACTATATGCTGCTTTGCTGTCCACTTCCTCAGTAGGGTCTTGATAAAACCTATTTCTCTTATGCTGATGAACTGTCACTGTTTATTCTTAGCTGGCTGGCATCAAGAGAAAATCCCACTGGAAATTAAAAGCCCAAAAAAAGTCAATGGACGTGCCGCTGAGGTAGTGTTCCTGGTGGTGTAGAAAGTGAAGTCTCTGGTGGCAAAGTCAAGACATAATCACCGCATTTAGATCGTACTCATGGGGAGGGCATCAGCTGCAAGGAAAAGACTCACTGGAGTTTTGAGTATTACAACAAGTTATTGTGTATTATCATTGATGTTGATATTTGTCTTTCACTGATGTTTCTTAGAAAACAACCTGTTCCTCACTCCAAAACGACTCTATATGTCTGGTTTAAGCTCCTGCATTATTAAATATTCATACTACCATGAAGACAGACCGTTCTCTGGCCATTTAATTATTTCATTTACATTCTAAGGGCATTTCTGAGCAAATTACCTTAAAGGTCATCCTTTCTGTGTTAAATAATGGTATTCATGATTCCTAGTTTTAGAATCCACTATTCAAATGGTTCTGATTTGAACGAAATACAATAATTTCTAATAACCTGTAAAAGTTGCCTGTTGTTTAGGTGGTAAAAGTGCCATCGCCTTGGTGGAGTTGGCGTTTCAGCCCGCTACCCGTCCACAAAACAAATCCTTGAGATATTTAATAACTCCGACGGCTGCCATCTAGTCCTTAGGAATGGTTCAAATACAGAGAACATGTAACATTGTACAATATGTAATTGTGACAGTAACAGTTCATGGGTTCAGTATTTTTTAGCAAAGGGAGACCCAGTGTGGCTACTTGGGTTATTACAGGTTAGATTTCATGAGGATTTTTAGAATCAGTCTACCTCCAAGTTTGACTGACTAGTGAGATGAGATTGAAAAAGGTTTTATATATATATTATCTATATATACACATGAGCAATGGGTCATGACCGAAAGAACGAGATCGCGGATACAAGCGGCTGAAATGGGCTTTCTTAGGCAGATAGCTGGTGTCTCCCTTAGAGATAAGGTGAGAAACACTGCTGTTCGTGAGGGGCTCAGAGTAGAGCCGCTGCTCCTTCGCATAGAAAGGAGTCAGTTGAGGTGGTTTGGGCATCTGGTGTCGATACCTCCGGGACACCTCCCTAGGGAGGTGTTTCTGGCACGTACAGCTGGGAGGGGACCTCTGACCAGACCCAGGACCAGGTGGAGGGATTATATCTCAACACTGGCCTGGGAACGCCTTAGGATCCCCCAGTCAGAGCTGGTGGATGTGGCCGGGGAAAGGGAAGTTTGGGGCTCTCTGTTGAAGCTGCTGCCCCCGCGACCCGACTACAGATAAGCGGTGGAAGATGGATGGATATATAAACATTTGTTTATATATGTATATAAATTCTGAAGAAATCAAATGTGAGTGGTTGAATGACGGTTCTCAACTATTTAAAATCTGTATCTCATGTCATTGTGACATTGTCATAATTTGGTTGCTTAGAACTCAAGAACTTAACTCAGCTACTGAGACACCTTTTACTCCATTTAGTCACAAGTCCATGATATGAGCTGAATTTAAATCTCGATATTATAAAAAAGTTAAGATATTGAAATACCAGAGATTTGTTCCAGTTTTTTCAAAACTTTATTTGATGACAATATACAAGAACATCTTGAGCACAGAGACCCTCCCTGGATGTCCAGGCTCACTGTAGGGACACAAAAATAGAATTAATACAAAAGCAAATTACACAATGACAACAAATGTTTTGATGTATCAATGGATTAAGTTAGTGAGTGCTAAAGTAGACAAGTATTTTATCATATTTAAAGTGAGGTAAACAATGTTTTATTTGAAATTTAAAAAAAACCAAGCAGAAACATTGTTTTCACTTGAGGAAATAATTTTAAAGACTAAACAAATATTAAATATGACAGACACTCCAGGTTTCTAATCCACATGCTACACTCAAATTGAGTTTTTACCAACTAAACCTCTGAAGTATTGTCAAAGCCCAATTAGTGGTTACGCCCATTTTAGCAGAAACAGTGACGAGTGACAGGGATAGATAGAAAACAAGAGCAGGGGTTACAGGAAGGGGGATTGAAGGAAAACTAGAGGGATTAGAGGGTGTGACATGCATGACACAGCTCTACTGATGTGCAACACATTGGCACACCATGCTTTTTCTGCTTCTATACCTGCAAACTGACACCTCATTTCTGCATAAGAAATCCATGGGAAGCAAAATCAAGAATAGAAGATGGGAACAAAACAATGTTGAAATGTTGAAAGTGTTAACATGGAACAGAAATATATATATATGAATTGATTTGCAGTGGCTCCAATGATCATATAGCATACAAACAACTTAGACAAAATCATACATTGTGCCATAGCGTCAAACACTAGATGGGTAAATTAGATCTATCTGGGTGACGTCAGACAAGAACCCATAATCAGAGAGCACAGAGGATGCAGTTTCAAGTGAAATCATCCTTGGAGATTTCACTGATTAAAGGTAGACAAAGTATTTCCAATTACTGGTTAAATGCTCCCCAAAAGCAGCCGTTAAGGCTCAAATCAAGACCTACAGCACTACTGATTTTCAGTTCTAACTAGCAGTCATTAGAGGGATTTTAACCACAGGGTACAATATTTGCATATTAAATAAATAACACAGAGGGGGAAAACATTAGAGTTGTGGTTCTCAAATGGATGTCTTTAAGATCATATCTACTATCTCTGTCCAGGATTATCAGCACACTGGTTACTCTCTTCATTAACAACATTACCTTCTACAGTTCCAGAAGAACATTTGATGATTGGAAAAATGAAGAAAATTAAGACAATAAAAGTGTGGTTACAGGCAGAATAACAAGGTAGAAGAACAGATGAGCAATGAAAATCAAGAATCAAGTGCACTGAATTGAATGTCATCTTCGCCCTACTTTGGCCAAGTTTTAAACTGATTTGTTTGATCCCCGTGGCTGACAATCATAGGGATAGCTATTTTAATAAGGCGTAAGTGCTGACTGATTGGTGACTTGGCACAAACAAACATGATAGTCTCATACCTTTTTGCCAGCAGCACCCACACTGGCCTTCTTGATGCCTCGTACTTTTTTCATTCTGTTTTTGCGCTCCTTGCGCTGTTTCCTAGAAGTCTTCTTTTTCTCATAGAGACCATGCTGAAAAACACATAGAACAAGAATTTTATTTAAAAACATACACAACACATCAAAAGATCAATGTCAGTGATAAGCCAAATTCAGAGACTCAATGAGCATAAGGACGTGGTAATGGAAGACAAGCAGATGGCTGGTGTGAAAGGGGACTTTGGGGATGAGACAGATGATCTGCTGTGCCAATCACTAAAGGGACAGGCCGATAGACGATGATGGGCACTGAAGGATGTTATGTAAGATGGTAAAAGGTGTCAACATTAGGATTCAACTGATAATTGACTTTAGTAATTCAAACAAGCATAAGTCTACAATGTAGAAGATTAATAAGCTTGGCTCCAAACAAATACGTTTCCATTTCTACCCACTGCTAGAGGTAAGATCGGGCCTAAAAAATCCAACCCGACCCGAACCGAGCCCGAGGGTATTAAAGCCCGATCCCAACCGAGCCAGGCGGTATTAAAGCCCATCCCGGCCCAAGCCCGAGGGTATTAAAGTCCAACCCGAACGTAATTATTGATATTTTGAGCCCGACCCGGCCTGAATTTCGGGCTTGGATTCGGGCTTAAGATCTTACCTCTACTTTCAGTGCATATACGATTGCAAGGGTAAAGTGACAGGAGAAAATACAGCTGATGCACGAAGAGAACGGAGCAGGTATTGTAGATTTTATTGTAGGCCGGGTCAGGCTTGGATCTTAAGATCGAGCCCGAGTCCAAAAAAAAATCCAGCCCGACCTGAAAGTAATTGTTGACTTTTTGAGCCCAACCCGACCCGAATTTCGGTTCGGGTCGGGCCCGAACTCAGGCGTAAGATCTTACCTCTACCCACTGCGCTAATAATTCAGTATTTTCTGCACTATAAGGCGCACCTAAAAACCTATAATTTTCTCATAAACCCGCAGTGCGCCTTATAATCCGGTGCGCCTTATATATGGATTGATATTCATATTGGTTAAAAACATGATCGCTGGAAAAACAGCAGGCAGTCTGGTCGGCAGTCATGCCACACTACGCCACCAGGGGCACCCTCACAAAGCACTCAGGCCTACACCCCCTAACAATGGTAGTCAAGGGGCATCACCGAAGGCAGAGCAGCCTGCGGAAACCACCTGTGCCTGGCTACGATTCCGTAGCAAAACATAAGGAACTTTCAACAATTTTATTAATAAAGTTTGACTGACTGATCTCAGTATTTCACAACTACTGTGGCGCTGAAAATAACCCACTTTAAACTTAATTGGTCTAAAAAATGCTATTGTCGAGTGTCAGTTCCGTAAACCGTAATCTAGTGACGGTCCATTCTGTCAATCTGTGGAAACACATGGAGAAACTGGCATGAATGAAAGACCCTCAAAGCTGAACTTCCAGCCTTTTCTGAAATTTCAAGAGCTGAATCACTGCTAGACAAAGGTGTCTGGTGTGCTACAATTGATTTGCAAATGTAGTTGATACCTGAAACAACAAGTTAGTGGGGGAGCGCATTTCGGCTTGTGTATTCTGTCTGGCAGCGACGTGCTGTGAGATTCACGGCGGTGAGACACCGACCTTTAAATTCAGTTCAGCTTCGCATTTGCCAGTAAATTAGCAGCCTGACATTAAAAACTGGTTAAAAATTGTTTTGGACACACAGTGCAGCAGCAAATAGCTGCACCTCACCTCCGACTGGACTACTGATTGACAAACAATATTCAATAAACGAAGACGAATGTCGGCGCTTAAATATCTGCTTTGAACTTCACATCAGGAAATAATCCGCCCTGTTCGAACTGAGTGGTCCACTGAGTGGCTCCTACAACTGACCTTTACGTCGGTGCTTCACCTCCGTGAACCTCACCACACGTCACTGAGAGCTATTGAAAAAAAATCTAATTTGACTATGTTTTTAGATAATTTTGTACTACAGTATTTTGTAGTACTTTTATCAGTAAATCTCAGCAGCTAAGGGAAAAACCCATGCGTGGTGACTTCTTTCTAAGGCCTCGTCCACACAATGCCGGAACTTTTAGAAAAATCTTTTGTTGCGTTTACACCTTCCGTCTACAAGACAACGCAGATATCCAGAACGAAAACGCAACTTTTTGAAAACGCTGGTCAAGGTGGATTTTTTAAAAAACACTGGGTCTGCGTTGTCGTGTGGATGGTGTATCTGCAACTTTTTAAAAACGCTAATGTCTCGCCTGCGACGAAAACTGTTGTGATGTCATATTTATGGGCCCGTGTGTCCAAACATGATGGATGTACGAACCTTGTTGATGGCAGCATTCTTGCAGGCGTTTTGTAACAACAAAACATGGAGGATTAGGGTTAGGGTAAAGTGATCAGGTTTCTTTGATGAGGCTCAGAATGGCTTCATTGACATAACAAGAGCCTTTCACAGCTAATTAAAGGTACTCACAGTCATGAATGCTCTAGCTAGTGGGCCGACTACAGCCACTAGTTTTTTAAATTTCAACTTT
Organism: Antennarius maculatus; assembly: GCA_013358685.1. NCBI lineage: Eukaryota > Metazoa > Chordata > Actinopteri > Lophiiformes > Antennariidae > Antennarius > Antennarius maculatus. The sequence goes on along the minus strand of CM023616.1, from coordinate 11,615,817 downwards.
ATTATATGCGCCTTATATATGAAATAAATTATAAAATAAACAATTCATTAAAGGTGCGTCTTATAATCCAGTGCGCCTTATAGTGCAGAAAATACTGTAATCCTGGAAAACTATTTTGCAGCTCATTTCCTCAAATTTCAGATTCTCCTTTAAATTGTTGCAGTCTTTCAACATTCATCATCATTGCATGGAGCTAAATATGGTATAATTATAAAACAATGTGTTTGGATATACTACTAAAGCATTCATGTCCAGAACACTTACTCTGGCCAGTCTGTGTTTGGGTTCATTCTTCTTGGCATAGTCTAGAGAGTCGTACACCATGGCAAAGCCTGTTGTCTTGCCGCCACCAAATTGAGTCCTGAAGCCAAAAACAAACACAACATCCGGGGTGGTCTTGTACATCTTGGCGAGTTTCTCCCTGATTTCTGTCTTTGGGACTGTTGCCTTGCCGGGATGTAGAACGTCGACAACCTACACAGAAGACAGGCATATCATCCATTACTGTATGACAGAATTCAATGCATGAAGCCATCAAAATTGCCTGCGGTTTAAGCCTTACCATTTGCTTCCTCTGAAGCAGCCGGTTCGTCATGAACTTGCGGGTCCTGACAGTCACTGTGTCATTCTGGTAATAAAAGAAAATTTAAGGTGATGTCAAATACGACATCAATACATTTGCAAAAAAATAACTCATTAAACCACTCTGAACATGACTCCCAGAACTTTCTTGTATCGTAAAGTTTCCTCACTATATATCACTAAATTGTGTGACACAACCCCATCAACTTCTGAGTATGATCCTTTCGTGCTTAGTCAACATTAAACCTGAAATGTTAATGCGACCACGATTTTAAGTGTGTTCTTTCACTGAACAAAGACGTGAAAGACGAGAAAACTGAAAAAACATTTTGATACCGTTTGCAATACAGGCGCAAATAATAATAAACTCAAGGGAATACAAAAGACCATTTCTTCTTCAATCATTAATAGGACTACGTTATACAGCGCATGCTAGCATTAGCCACTTAGCTGACGACGTCAATTCAAGTTTAATTTCAATAGCGTGTAAAACAGTGACTGTGTGGGTCACAAAACTTATAAAATTAATAAAGTGATGGCTGAAGAGTGATAAATAACGTTACATAGGCTATTTCAAGAAATGTATATTCAGTGTGAAACGTCCAACAGGGAAGCATAAAGCTGGTGATGCTGGATTTCCTGTTATTTCGTATCCTTTCACATCAATATGGACGTTTTTCCACAGCTAAGTCGTGAAATAACACATAGGTGAGGTGAAATGTGTGTTGACAAACGGATGGCACCGATGATGAACGGATTTTGATTGTAATTTTTAGCACAACACTCACCATCTTGACGCCGGCCTCGCTTAGGGACGTAGAAAAGGAGGAAGGATCAGTAGGTGCCCGGGTTAATGCCTGTGGAAAAATTAATACGCATCTATGTGTTTTGCCTGATGTAAAATATTGAAAACAGAACATAACAAAACAAAAACTTATTGATATATTTAATTGTTCACTGTTTGATGTTGTACTCTGATAAGGCAATCCAGTACACCTAGTACAAGAGGTAAATGTATTACAAAGAAATTGGGCCTACAAAATATGTGTAAATCCGGAAGTTCTTTTTGGACAAGAAGATGTTTTTCTACGATATTCACATAAACAGATCAATATAATTGTAAAACGTTTTAGTAAAACACAATTTCGGCCTATAATTTGTAAGAACCGCTTGGTCAACTGGCCAAGCGGTTCCTCGTTTGGCCACTAGACGTCAGTTATGCAATGCATCTACACCACTTCTTCTCCTCCGAATTAATCTCTTCACCCCCCAGCGATAAAATTCATTTAGAAATGGATGATCCTCCAGCAAATCGCACCCTGACTAAATCATTCCATGGGTAGGAATCAGCATTTCTTATTTGTAATAAATCAATCCCTCCATTTGTGCTGTTGTTGTGTGCTAAGGTGATGTTATGAGGGCTACCACGATAGTTAGTACCCAGCATGTAGCATATAGTGTGAATTAATCTCGCAAGAAAATGTGATTAAAATGAAATGTGATGCTATTTTTCTAGTTAATATACCAGAAAGGAGTCTGATCTGACACATTTTATTTTTTAACAATTCTGATTGTGTACATTGTAGATAATTGTATTTATTGTCTGCTCTTTCAGTCCTGTCATAATCAGGTATTTTTAAAAAACTGAACTTGTAAATTTGTACATAAAAGTGTTTAACAAACCTGGACGAAACATCAACTTTTTTCAGAAGCTCGTTTCTTCAAACCTAGAATGCAAGTCTTGAAATTTTGATTAGAAATAGAAATAGAAATTGATTAGTGTGAAGCCAATCAAATTCCTGTGAACCATCACTCCTGAAGTCAAATGACAGCCACATAAGGGAGGTCAATTCATTGGTTGATGACTTCTGACTTCTAGTCATGCACATAGCTGAGCTCTTTCTGCTTTATATGAAAAAGTGTGTACCTTTATATTGAAAGTGACAAAATCGGCACAGAAAGCAACTAATGGTGAATAAATCAGACGATATGCAAATTTAGAAAAAATCTGAATGGTCATCACACTGGTTTTAATTTACCTCTATCGATAGCATGATGTCTGAAAGCATAAACTGGTACAATAACTGGGTATATGATATCAAATCCTCACAGTACTTATTTTAAAGTCATTAACTGGTGCTTGTGTTGATACCATTTTACAGAACAAGTGGTAAAAACACATTATTTTAAAATCCCAGTGAGAATAATGGTAGGTATATGATAACAGTAAGTCATGATATAAAAGCAAAAACCCAGAAAACAAAGACGACGAAAAACTCTCATTTTGTTTGTTACGCAACTTTATTGATCTTGCAGCAACAGTGTCCACTGGCATTGGAGTTTCATTCAAAATAAATTTGTTTAAATCAGAACAAAGTTATTGTAAGTTCAATTAAAATATCATTTAACACACAATGTTAAGCCCTCATTGTCAAACCAAACTGATTTGAGAAAAATCCACAATATGACTTATGATGCCATCATATAAAGAGCTTTATCTTCAAAAATGTGCAATGCAAACTGGTTTCAAGCCACCCACTGATGTGTTCATCACCAAACTTGGCCAGAATTAGAAAGCTAAAAATAAAATCTTTGATAGACATCAGTTCAGCCATTCAGTGTTTCCAGTCACACAGAGAAACGTGATGAATTAATTTTTGATGAAATACAGGAACTTCAGAGCTGCTTCTTGGAAAGAGAACAATTAGCAGACGGGACTTTTTTTCTTGAAACTAAATGAATTGTTTTCATCATGTTGCCACCTGATCTCCAGAAACCCATAATGACATGTTTGCCATCACATTTCACAGCTGCAAGAGGAAAGAAATGATAATGAAAAAAAAAAGTATGTGTTCAAGGTTGGGGAGAAAAATTAAACATCTGTTGAAAGTGCAAGATTATGACAAGGGACCTTATTTTAGTTACTGCGTTCGATGTATAGTAAGGCATGGGCCGACATAATGCATGAATGAATGAAGTAATGCATTAAGGACACTGGAGACAGGTTAAGGGACTGTATCCATTACGCCTGATTCAAATGTCTTCAGGTTCCTTGACACTCAATAAACACAAAGGCTTGACAGTACTCATACTCAAACACATTCCCTCAACACAAAGAAACTGCATTAAAAAAAAAACCCATTTACAACAACTGGATTACTTCAAGTTTTCCAAAGACCTTCTTGTATTTTAGCCAAAAATTACAAGTGGTATATTAGCTATTTCCGTGTGAATCTAAATGTTCATCTGGTGTTTTTCAATGACATCCTTTCTGTCCAAGATCTAAAAGTTAAACTCACAGCAAAATAGCAAAGGCAGTGAGATAAAGTAATGTTAAATCTTAACAAACTATGTTTAATTATTCCTTGTAGGTAATAAATGAGTAACTAATGTCTCGTGAAGAGATGACTGGTTTATATTATAATACTGTAAATAATTTATTATAATAGGATTGTATGTTCATCTGTAGGCAGGATCACATAAACCCTAATGAATTGATTTCCAAGTAAAAACCCAAAGAATTTTAGTACACAGGCCAAAAAAAGGGATGGATTACTTTCGTTACACTTTCCTTGGTTCTTCAATTTATGGACGGTTTTGCTAGTTTACCTAATGTTTCAGTAACTGTGACATAAATAAATCACAATAATTTATGGTGCTGATATCCATTAGTATGCACATTGGGTTTCAGACAGTAATCTAGACTGAATGGATTAAACAGTGCACAGTGTGCCCTCGCGCATCAACGATTGCGACTCCACCTCATTGCGGATTTTTGGTAGGCAGTCACGTGATACCGTACGCGCATTCTATTTGCTGACGGCATCCGGAAGTGCGATCGTTCCGTCAGTCTCGGACTTTCGTGAGACACAAAAGTGCTATAAACAGTCGTTAAGAGTGTGGGATAAGGGAATACAGATAGAAGCTGGTTTAATTTCAGTAAGGGGAGGGTCATAAACGTTTAAATTACCGTAAATAATCAGATAAATAGATCTCGATCGTTGATTACTCAATCGCGTGTGGTTCCTGGAACGCATTGACCGCAAAGACCGAGGGCGCACAATATTCACAGGAAGACATCCATCTTGAATGGATGGATGGAGGAAAAAATCTTGATTTTAAATATTGAATAAAATGTTGCCTACTGAAAATTGGATGATTACTTTAGCTTGTGTTGGTAGTGATAATAAAAGTTTTGGAATGGCATAAAATTGTCACCTAATTACAAAAAAAAAAGACCCCAAAAAATTAAAATATAACATGTCTTTACAAACCGTCATCAAAAATTAAACAAACCCAAAAAACCGAGAACAAATTCTGGACATTTTCAAGTAGTTCCAAAAAAAACCCAAAACCCAACAGTTTACCGAAATAATCTCAACGAGGGTTTCACAACCAATGTCTCTGATGAATATCAAAGCTTTTGACTGTTTCTAAGGTCAGCATTAGAGATTACAGCTCCCTCCCCAATTAACTAACAATATGATCAGGTTTACAGTGTGCTCTGTTAGAAGTCCTGGTTTACAGAAGGCTTTAAGATAATCATTACAATCTACAAATGGAACGAGGTGTAGGGTGCACAATACTCAGGCTTGCACCCTCACGGCTGTAAAAATTGAAAGCTTAAATAAACCTAGCTTTCAGAGTTGGTCTTGGTGTACCTGTATGCATGATGCACTGAATCCCCATGGTTTAAACACATTACATCCAGCAGTGGGACAGAGAGCTGAAGAAGATGGCTGCCATGAGGGCTCACAACATTGGTTTCTACAAGCCAAGCCACTGACATGCGTGATGCCAGGTCATTTGCGTGTGCTGGTGTGGTTCTCTTCTGTTAGATGTCCATTTCAAACTGAGCATCATCACCTTCGAAACAAACAACAACCATATTTAGACATGTCTGGAACAGGCTTGATTACCCTGGCAATTATTAAGCAAATGATTACTGTGCAACAGCAGAGAGCACTTGTCAACTGTTCAAGAAGGATGTGGCAACTACTACATGATTCCATAAAAAACTGATTACATAAGTCAATCAATAGCCAATTGTGGTTTTTACCGTTTGTGGACTTGCCATCATGGTTGTTGATGTGGTTGTTGGCTTCATTCTTCTGGTTCTCTCTCTGTACATTTTGGCTGGTCACTCCAGGGATTACCGGCAGATGAGCTGGGGGAGTCTGGGCAATGGGGGAATTGCGCCTGTCCAGTAGAAACTTGCGGTCATAAATGATCCGGGTTCCTGGAACAAGGCACAAACATTCATAATTCTTTTGATCTATTCAAGAAAACTTCATTGCTTTCAATTACGATGTGACTTAAAAGGCTCATGTGCATTCAGATGGACTCCATTGAAAACTTTCTGCATGACAGAATTTAGTTTCCTTCTAACAAGGAAGGAATCACTTTAAATATATTCATAAGCCTTTAACAATTTAAAGGTTCAGTTGGCATTATGGTGGGAACCCATGGAAATTCCACGGGAACCTGTGAAGTTTCCACAATAAAACTATAATATCAGACTTCATACCAAACATATGAAAACAAATGTATTGGTATTATAAACCAAGCACACCCAACGTAGTCAAAAATCAACGTGGTGACGTTACGACTTGGATGGATTGCACTGGGCGGGCATTGCAAAGCCGTAAATGAATGTTAGCAGGCTAACTGGAGAAAGAAAGCTAACTAATGGTGAGATTGGGAAAGGAGCCAACGTTAAAGGAAAAGGCACCTGTCAAAAGAGCAAGTGGAAAAGAAATTTTAGAGAAGTGATAGATCTGTTACTAACTACATGAACAGAACTGTATGTAGTTACTTAAAGAGCGTTTTTGTCAGATGCCCGAGGGGCATTTTGGATACTACATCGATTATTTCATTCCAAACGGAAACCATGGCTGTACAGATTGTTTGTGCTAGCCAGCTAGTTTCATTCAGAATTCATTGTTGTTTTCTGTGTCTTGGAACAGTTATGACACTCTAAAATTATGTTAACTGGGACGTCCATTTATAGTTATTTCTTCTCCTAACATAGCAGATACCTTAAGCCATATTGTTCACGCAATTCCTTCTGGCAAATGCGCCATGATTGGTTGTGCGCTTGATTGACAGGTAGTGGGTGGAGTTGGTGTCAGCGTGACAGCGTGAGACTTCAAGTGAACTTTTTCAAATATATAGGTGGGGATATATATATATATATGTGTGTGTGTGTGTATACTGTGGATATACTGTATACTGTATATAAATTACCACAATTGGGTGTAGCATACGTCACAGCCTCTGCGCTGCAATCTTGCCAATCAGATAGCAGAGACAGACCGCGAGGGCGGGGCTAAACTTTGTTTTTGTTTTGAACGGGATGACAAGGCGGCCTAGGCCACAGCAGCTTGAGCTTGCAGTTTAGTGAGAGCACAAGCTCCACAGGAAGCTGGCCATCCTGTCTATTCGTACAAAAATACCGTAAGACGGACGGGACCGTTCTTACCTCCGGGAGTGGTAGAGAATAAAGTGCCTCCAGGGGTGGTGCAATAATCATGAGGTAGCTGCGTTGTGTTGTTGATCAACACCGTCCTGGTCGGGATGGCCCTGCTCTCGCTCAGCTGACGACTGGACGACATTTTCAGCGCCGAATTGGTGACAGCAGCTACAAATTAACTGTGGTATTAAATTCCCGACGGACGGTGGAAACCGTTTCCCACTCTCTTTTATCTCCCCTAAGGCTTTCTTGTCTTTCCTGTCGTCCTCCCAGCCGTCAGCACCGTTCCCTCCCTCGCCAAGGCAGGAAGCAACGAGAGGCTGCGGGCGGATGTGAAGTCAGCGGGAGAGCGCGTCGCAAAACAAAGGACCTGTTTTACTTTGAGACATAAACGTGTAATTCACTCAGTTTTAATTTATTAGTTATGGAGGCCAGAAACCGAAAACTAAATCCATGGTGGAAATATAATTTATACATAAAAAAATACACTACCCATTTTTATCGACATACAGTAAATGTACCAGGAAGGTCAGCTCATACATATATATATAGCCGTATATATATATATATCTCCGTATATATATATATATCCGTATATATATATATATATATATATATATATATATATATATATATATATATATATATATATATATATATATATATCTCCGTATATATATATATATCCGTATATATATATATATATTTAAGAACAAGGGAGATGTGCAGAGTTGTGGCAACTACAGAGGAATAAAGCTGATGAGCCATACAATGAAGTTATGGGAAAGAGTAGTGGAAGCTAGACTAAGGGCAGAAGTGAGCATTTGTGAGCAGCAGTATGGTTTCATGCCAAAAAAGAGTACTACAGATGCAGTATTTGCTTTGAGGATGTTGATAGAGAAGTACAGAGAAGGCCAGAGGGAGCTGCATTGTGTTTTTGTAGATCTGGAGAAAGCTTATGACAGGGTGCCCAGAGAGGAACTGTGGTATTGTATGAGGAAGTCTGGAGTGGCAGAGAAGTATGTTAGAGCGGTGCAGGACATGTATGAGGACTGTAAGACAGTGGTGAGGTGTGCTGTAGGTGTGACAGAGGAGTTCAAGGTGGAGGTGGGACTGCATCAGGGATCAGCTCTGAGCCCCTTCTTGTTCGCTATGGTGATGGACAGGCTGACAGACGAGGTTAGACAGGAATCTCCATGGACTATGATGTTTGCAGATGACATTGTGATCTGCAGTGAGAGTAGGGACGAGGTGGAGGAGAAGCTAGAGAGGTGGAGGTTTGCCCTGGAAAGGAGAGGGATGAAGGTTAGCCGCAGTAAGACAGAGTACATGTGTGTGAATGAGAGGGACCCAAGTGGAAGAGTGAGGTTACAGGGAGAAGAGATCAAGAAGGTGGAGGATTTTAAGTACTTGGGGTCAACAGTCCAGAGCAATGGAGAGTGGGGAAAAGAGGTGAAGAAGCGTGTCCAGGCAGGATGGAATGGGTGGAGAAAAGTGTCAGGTGTGATGTGTGATCGAAGAGTTTCAGCTAAAATGAAAGGAAAGGTGTACAAAACTGTGGTGAGACCAGCGATGTTGTTTGGTCTAGAGACAGTGTCACTGAGGAAAAGACAGGAGGCAGAGCTGGAGGTAGCAGAGATGAAGATGCTGAGGTTCTCTCTGGGAGTGACCAGGAAGGATAGGATCAGGAATGAGTACATCAGAGGGACAGCACATGTTAGAGGTTTTGGAGATAAAGTCAGAGAGGCCAGACTGAGATGGTTTGGACATGTCCAGAGGAGAGATAGTGAATATATTGGTAGAAGGATGCTGAGTTTTGAACTGCCAGGCAGGAGGCCTAGAGGAAGACCAAAGAGGAGGTTTATGGATGTAGTGAAAGAGGACATGAAGGTAGTTGGTGTGAGAGAAGAGGATGCAAAGGACAGGGTTAGATGGAGGCGGTTGATTCGCTGTGGCGACCCCTGAAGGGAAAAGCCAAAAAGGAAAAGAAGATCCGTGTATATATATATATATATATATATATATATATATATATATATATATATATATATATATATATATATAGAGAGAGAGAGAGAGAGAGAGAGAGAGAGAGAGAGAGAGAGAGAGAGAGAGAGAATACGGAGTTGTTGGAATGCTACTACACGAGTAATCCCAGAGGGAGGGGATATATGGGGTGGATGTGGGACCAATGGATGCTTCGAAAACCACAATAAAGGCTAACAAAGAAACAGCTGTTAGCCCAGTGTTCCAACATCCATAACCGAAAACTGCTGTCACAACTAGAGATCGATGAAATACTACAACAATGCTACGGCAAGGGGGAGCCAGGACGCCAAGTCAGCGGGGGGATTTCACCATCCCCCCCACAATCCGAGATTGGGTACCAAGCCCCAAGAGACATGGACAGCCTCAATACAAGAGCTGCTGACCTGAGAAGGAAGATCGTGACCCAAATGGAAACCTGGAGCCCCCGACAAATACCGAAGCTAAGTTGTCAAGTACCTTAAGAAGATCTGCTAGCAGATGTGAATGCTGCAATAAGAACCATCCCCACAAAGAGTGGCTATGGATATCATCACAAAGAGTGGCTATGGATACCGATTCCGAAGCGGGACAACAATCAGCCATCTCCTCTACATGGATGACATCAAGCTGTATGCCAGGAATGAGCGAGAAATCGACTCACTGATCCACACCACCAGGATCTACAGCGACGACATAGGGATGTCATTCGGATTAGACAAATGTGGCCGGATGGTATCAAGAAGAGGCAAGATGATCAGAACTGAAGGGGTTGACCTACCAGGGGGCAGGATAGAAGACATCAAGGACAGCTACAAATACCTTGGAATCCCACAAGCTAATGGCAATCATGAGGAGGCCGCAAGGAAGTCATCCACAGCCAAATACCTCCAGAGAGTAAGGCAAATCCTGAGAAGTCAGCTGAATGGCAAGAACAAGGTTCGAGCCATCAACATGTATGCACTGCCGGTCATCAGATACCCCACTGGGATCATAAGCTGGCCAAAGGAGGAGATAGAAGCCACAGATATCAAGACTAGAAAGCTCCTCACCATGCATGGAGGGTTTCACCCCAAATCCAGCACCCTGAGGCTGTACACTAAGCGAAAAGAGGGAGGCCGAGGACTAGTGAGCATCAGGGCCACTGTCCAGGATGAGACATAGAAAATCCAAGAGTACATCAGGAAGATGGCCCCAACAGATGAACTGCTCAGTGAATGCCTTAGACAGCAGAAACCTGCGGAGGAAGAGGAGGAGGAGGAGACAACATGGAGGGACAAGCCCCTACACGGCATGTACCACCGTCAGATAGAGGAAGTGGCTGATATCAAGAAGACCTACCAATGGCTGAATAAAGCTGGACTGACTGACAGCACAGAGGCACTGATCATGGCAGCACAAGGACAGGCCCTAAGTACAAGAGCAATAGAGGCCAATATCTACCACAGCAGATCTGACCCAAGGTGCAGGCTATGTAAAGAAGCCCCTGAGACATTCTAGCATGTGGTAGCAGGGTGTAAGATGCTCGCCAGCTCAGTATACACAACCAAGTAGCTGTGATAGTGTACAGGAACATATGTACCCAGTATGGACTAGAAGTACCCAAATCCCAATGGGACATACCATCAAAGGTGGTTGAGAACGACAAGGCTAAGATCCTGTGGGACTTCAGCTTCCAGACTGACAAACAGCTGCTAGCTAACAAACCGGACATAGTGGTGGTGGACAAAGAGCAGAAGAGAGCAGTGGTTATAGATGTGGCGATTCCAGCTGACGCCAACATCAGGAAGAAGGAACAGAAAAAGATTGAGAAGTATCAAGGGTTGAAAGAACAGCTGGAACATACATGTGGAAGATCAAGGTTAATGTGGTCTCCGTGGTAGTAGGAGCACTTGGGGCAGTTACCCCAAAACTGGAAGAGTGGCTCCAGCAGATTCCGGGAACAACATCTGAAGCCTCAGTCCAGAAGAGCGCAGTCCTAGGAACAGCTAAGATTCTGCTCAGAACCCAGAACCCTCAGACTCCCAGGCCTCTGGTAGAGGACCTGAGCTTGAGGATGTCACACAGATACCACCCCACAAGGGTGAGAGGGACATTTATATATAAATATATATACACACACACACACACACACACACACACACACACACACACACACACACACACACACACACACACACACACACACACACACACACACACACACACACACACAAATATAAGTAATTTAAAAAATATTTATTTATTTAAAAATAATGTATATATTTTTAAAATTTTTGTTCTTTTTTAATGTCTCTTGCTCAACATGAAACTCACTCTCCGGTGAAACACCTGAAACGTCACCCTCCCCTCAATGACCCCTAGCTCTTATGCATTGCTATACTATAAAATACATTGCTTGATTTGATTTTATTGCGTAATTATTACATAACAGTTACCGTTTTTTACTACACTGTCGGCCATGTTTTAGTTTATTTTGATTTGTAGCTTTTTTCATTTATTTCATGTCCACATTTTTAAAGTTTTCTTTAGATTAAATTTTAGCTAAATCCTCTTTTTATGTGAAGCACCTGGAGAATATCCTGCAAAGCACTACGAACTGCATATCTTAAATTAAAGATTCTACACAAATCAAGTATGTTTTTTATCTATTCATCAATATTACTACGACTACTACTACTTCTACTACTACTACTACTACTACTACTACTACTACTACTAATAATAATAATAATAACTGCAATGTTCACAATAATAATCGTCATCGTCAGATAAATTGAACGTTTCCAACAGCCTGTGAAAGCGTCATTTGAAACATGCGCATGCGCATTTTTGAATGCAACGTCACCAGCGCAGACGCTTGTCCTCGCCGCCACCCTCCACCTCTGGTCCAAGTAGCAACACAAATCTAAAGTAAAACATGAGCTTCACTGTGGAAGAGAGGGGAAACCTGAACTCCCCCAGCTACCGTTTGTTCTTCAGTAAGTACAACTCGAATAAAAATTGTCTGTTTGCTAATGTCGAATCAAATATCATTCATTAGTCGACTGTAAATTCCCACGTGTTACTGATTCATTTAGTAGCGTTGTTTTGTTTCATTGACTCAATATTATTGTCAACAAACATATTTTACATTGGAGATTACATTCAAGTTTCCACATGTTGTGATTGTCTTTATGCTAACTGGTCGTGCCGGTTTCTCTTAGTTTTGCTTTCCCATTCTGGCCGTAGTTGAGTAGGTGGTCCTGTGTTCCAGTTAGGTAGGTAGCACTGATTGACGTTGACACACCTGTATTAGACGGAATTTACACATTTTTGTCATAATTTGCGGTAAAGCTAATTATACCGTAAACTATTTGAACTGGTCAGATACATTTTCTTATTTCGTAAAATTTTGCATGGTCAGTGAACACATCATTTAGCTTGATTAAATAGCAGGTTGTGACTCAACATTCTTCTTGCTAAAAAACTCATTCGTTGGCCGAGATTGAAACATTGTTTATTGTGTATTGTTTATTATGCATAGTTTATTATGCATAATTTATTATGCATTGTTTATCATGCATAGTTTATTATGCATTGTTTATTATGCATTGTTTCATCTCAATCTCAATTCCTGTCTCTTTCAGAAAATGGTGAAAACAAATACATCTCCCCATTCCATGATATTCCAATGTTTGCCGATGAGAGTCAGGTAAGGATTACCTTCAATATACTGGATTTATATGTTAGTGTGCACCCTTTAAAGCAGTGGTTCTTAACCTTGTTGGAGGTACCATGATTCGTGTATGTTCGGCAAAAACACCCAACACGATGTGTCGGGTGTTTTGTCTTGGCCCCCATCTCCGCCGAAACCCTGAGACCGACTTACCGAACCCGTAGGGTTCGATCGAACCCAGGTTGAGAACCACTGCTTTAAAGTATACAAGGTGGAGCCCAACTCTTCGAAATAGCAAGGCCATCTCTATTTGTAAAGGCAATGGCCTTTACTCTTTATTTTGTCTGCACTGTGACATAACTCTGAGTAATTACCTCCTATCTTATCTTTGTGGAACAGTTACATTCCTGGAACAACTAACAGCCAAAATGTGTCATTAAGCATTTTCCAAGCATTTGTAAATATTTTCAAATTTTGTAATTTCCTGTGTACTAAGATTATTATGACAATGCGTAATACTGGCTCTTGCAGAACATCTTCCACATGGTGGTTGAAGTCCCAAGATGGACAAATGCAAAGATGGAGGTAAGAGTCTCATTAACAACCATCCACTAACATCCTTCTGGGATTAGACACTAACACTGCTGGCTTAATCAGTTTATCCAACAGGTTATAAAATATCTTTAATAAACCTGAAAGTTTTTTAAACCATAACGGCAACACATCTGCAAAACCTATACCAGATTCAGGCTTAAGATTCAATTTTTTACCTTTGTTTTGAAATTATAAATAATATATGCATATAATTGGGATTCATGGAAATACACAATATTACAGCTGGCCTAAAGTATCATAAACCTGAAGATGTAGCTTGGTTCTCACCTTTTTCCCTGCATGACACACCTTTCTGAAAATAAAAGCTTAGTAACTTCACCGTGGATTACTTGGACCTCACATGTGTTCCACCGCACCAATTATATGCCTACCTTATCATGAATGAAACAAACATTTTATGAAACATGCATCTGACCAGGAAGTGGATACAGAAATGTTATGTGATGTTTCCAGAGCAGATATCTTGAAATATTTAATATATTTTAATGAAACTATGACAGTCAAAAATGACAAGCAAGCACTGCAGTTGTGCCTTTTGCTATTTATGGACTTTGTCCTCATTTGTAAATGGTATTTGCATAACAGGGAGTCTCTGGGGAATAACTTAAATCCTTTTCAACAACTTGGCATAGAACGTAATGTACCCATCCCCAGTGCACTGCAGAGGTGTCTTGAAATGCTGCAAATTCAAAATTTCATTGATATTTTTTCCTGCTTGTTGATTTAATATTATCTTAAATGTAACAGTGGAGTTATTTATTTCCAGATTGCTACAAAAGATCTCTTGAACCCAATCAAGCAAGACGTGAAGAAGGGGAATTTGCGATACGTGGCCAATGTTTTTCCCCACAAAGGCTACATATGGAACTATGGCGCCATTCCTCAGGTTAGTTTTTTTTTTGCTTGAAATATTTTTGCTAAATGTCCAACATTTACATCTAGTAGTTCTACGTGTCTCAGCTGGAATAATTTGTTACATCCCACTTAAAAACAGTGATGTATTGTAATTGTCAGTGTTTGTGTGTTCGTCTTTTAGTCCACCAAATATCTTCGCAACCGTTGCAGATAGACAGATTAAACAAAAAGCACATTACTCGAGCGGCAAAGGGAATGAAAATGAGATGATGACCTTGACCTTGAGAAAGCTAGGTCAAGGTCAAATTTCAACTTTTGTACACTCAGGAACCGGATAAGATGGAAAGATGAGGGAGAAGGCCAGTGTGAGTTAGACCATAGATCAAAGCTAGTGCTTTGATCAATGACAGTAGGTCAGAGCACTAGCTTTGATCTCTGACCTATGCAAGTAGGTCAGGGCGAAATTTTGAATTCAGGGGTGTCGCGGGATGTTGCAGTCTCTGACTGCATTGGTTCTTGTTTTTTGTTGTTTCAGACGTGGGAAAATCCTGCTCACAAGGACGCTGACACGGGCTGCTGCGGTGACAACGACCCCATTGATGTCTGTGAGATTGGCACTAAGGTAAATGATTTTACAACTTTGTAGGCTAGTTTTCATTGCTTGCGAAGTCATTCTAGTCATAAAAGTCATTATTTATTGTAACTAAATGTAAATCTAATGTATCAATCCCTGTATCAAACCCACACTAGCACGCACTGGTAGTTAGATGCACACTGTGTGCATAGAAGCTGTGGAAAAAGAAAAATTCTTTAGTAAAAAGTCAACAGCAGACTGCAATATCCTCCTCAGGTGTGTTCCCGTGGTGATGTGATCAAAGTGAAGGTTCTCGGAATCCTGGCCATGATTGATGAGGGTGAGACTGATTGGAAAGTGATTGCAATCAATGTCGAGGACTCCGAAGCGAAAGCCTTGAACAGTAAGAATATCCTCTATTTTTTTCTCTCTCCATCTTATGAGCTGTCCTGGAACAGACATACTGACCTCATCGTTTTCTTTTTGCTCAGATATCGCTGATGTCCAGCGTGTGAAACCAGGTGTTCTGGAGGCTACTGTCAGCTGGTTCAGGAAGTACAAAGTTCCAGACGGGAAACCAGAGAATAAGTTTGCTTTCAACAATGAATTCAAAGACAAGGTCTCTACCTGACAAATAGTTTGAGATTAATATGAAGATTTAGTCAAAGTTGCCTTTCAGCCATTTTCCATGTCAAACTTTGCATTAAAAAGTGGAAATTTCACTGAGGCTAAAATTTAGATATATTTCTAGACAGGGCACCCTCGCGTATTCGCGCAACAACAGTTGCGACTTCACCTCATCGCGGAGTTTTGATAGGCAGACACGTGATAATGTACGCGCATTGTATTGGCAGTACGTTCCGTGAGTCTCGGACTTCCGTGAGACATAAAAGTGCTTTAAACAGTTGATAAGAGTGTGGGAAATGTAATACAAATAGAAGGTGGTTTAATATCATTATGGGGAGGGTTCATAAATGTTTAAATTACCGTAAATAATAAGTAGTTTGTCACTTTATTGCGGAAGTCGTTATTCGTGTGTGGTTCCTAGAACACATTAACTGCGCGTAACAAGGGCGCACTGTACACATTTTTCTTGCATGAGTGTGATGTCTGATGTGTAATTTCCTGTTGTGTTTTATGTTTTAGGACTTTGCCATTGAAGTTATCAAGAGCACTCACAACTTCTGGAAAGACCTCATTTCTAAGGTTGACAATGTTGGTGGACTGAATTGGTAAATACTGTTTGGACTATAGATAAACAAATCCTCCAAAAAAAAGGGGAACACTTCGCGAATGAATGTTCAAGTTGAAAGTCTTTGTTGATGAGTCGGCAGATGATGTCTCAGTGGATTTCCTCCTTTACCTTGATCATGACATCTTTGAACTACTGTGCTGTGTCTCATGCACGGGTACATAATCTCCCATAGGTCTCAGTTTGATTTAGGTCAGGTGAATGTGAGTCAGTGGCAGTGTCTTCCCCATTCAGGAACTACCTGTACACTAGAGCCATGTGAGGCAGGGGATCGTTCTGTATCAGTAGGAATCTAGGAGTCACTCCACCAGCGAAGGTCTGACCGTCTCAAGATTTCATACTGGTAACTAACAGGAGTCAGGTTACCACTGGCAATGACCCTCTGCCTCCCCAGACCTGAACGTGGTCTCATCTGTAAAGAAAATGGGATGCCAGTTCTGACCAGTCATGCTGCAGGGTTCTGGGCTGTGAGGACAAGTCCCACTAAAGGTTGTCAAACCCTTTCATAGAGTTTGTTTCTGACAGTTTGATCAGAAACATGTACACCAGCACTCAGCTGGAGGTTGTTTTGTAGGATGTTGGTAATGTTCCTTCTGCTCTCTTTGTGTGAAAGAGCAGATCTCAGTTCTGTTGCTGGTTTGATGCGCTTCAGGTACCAGGAGATTGTAACAGACAATCTCCTGGTACCTGCTCCATATGCATGAGAATGTGCTGGGGGAGACCGCTGAACTTCTTGGGATGGATCATATGGTCCCCCATCCTGAAGGAGCTGGACTACCTGTGCCACTTGATCAAGCTGCAGGTCCTGCCTCCTCCTACCAGCAGTGATAACTAAACTACCAGAACACAAAACTAGAAAAGAATCCACATGTTCTTTAGGAGTGATGTCTTCATTGTGCCTGCTGTCACATTGATTTGCAGCAGTTTAAGCAGTGTAACCTGATTCACAATCAATTGTTCATCCTGGACCGATTGGTATCTCGGAAGTTTAAGTGGCTTGTTGTACAATGATGATCAAGTGTTCTTGTATTTTTTTGCAGTGTATGTACTGTACATAAATAGTAATTTTAAGCAAGGAATGACTTCTTTTTATATACAGCAAGAACACATCTGTGTCCACTGGTGGGAGTCCTAACTGCTGCACAGCAGAGGATGCTGATGCTGCTGTTAATCAAGTAAGCTTTTCTTCATACCTTAAGCAGCAAGTAAAATGACAACAAGCCTCATTCAACATTTATTGTTTCATTGACCAATTTTTCACTCTATGTGTAGACATGCCCTTGTGGAAAGGAAGAACCTATTCCCTCCTCAGGTACAACTTGAAACAGTAATCCATAATATCATTTCTTGACAGTTGAATTTTTGCTGACCTATTCAAACTGACATGCTTTCTTTTGCAGTAGATAAATGGTTTTATGTTTAGAGGTAAACCAGATTCTGGGTGGATTGGAGCATCTCTCAGGAATACTTGAAGATGGAGTTACATTTGGAACCAATGAGATCACTGGATGGGACACGGATGGCTGGCTCTACAGTGTGTAGTTGAAGAATATGGTTCGGTACTGTTGTGAAAGAAAAAAAACCCCTATGTGATCAATGAAATTCCTAATTTAACAAAGATCTTGTTTGAGATGTGCTTTCATTAAGAAATCACTCATACTATGCCTAGTGGATATTTATCCTGTATGAGCCTTTGAACTCCTTTAATAAAGCCTCTTGTTTTAAGTTACCATTAATTTATTGTTTTTATTTTTTTTACCCTATAAGCATTCGAGAATAAAATAACAACCATATTTTTAGCTGATATGACTGACAGGTTTCATGGAGCACTGATGTAAGAGTTGAGTAAGCAGCAATAGTAAATATTTAGTTTGCTGTTAGCTTTTACTTTATATACATGAAGTTTGTTTGATGTTTAGATGCGATCCTGCCACCTGGTGGTCATTGCGAACATTAATCTGCAATTTTACAGTGTTTTTACATATTGTAAGAAATATTGAGTAATGTTTTCTCACTGCTATCCCCCTTCTGCTTTTAGAAAGTATTTAATCATTTCTTTGGAGAGTGTGCGTGTACTTTATTTTCATGTTTATAATACTGTTTTTAAGTAGTGTAATAGGAGTCACAAAATTTAAATGTATGAATACAAAAGCAACACAATAAGCAAACAACAGTGTTAGGAAAAAAAGAAATAATGCCAAATAAATTATTTTCTGGGAGACATAATCTAATTGGGGACATTAAATTTAAACTGCAAAACCTTTCTCTTCATTGATGTATTTCTAATCCATTGCATTCATGGAACATTGAGGGATTTTTGTTCCCCTACATTTTATTTAACGTAAATTATTAAAATTTTTCCTGAGTTAAGCTGCAACAATAGAGCGATAAGAACACGAATAATGCCTTTATCTTACGAGACAAGTATCTCAAAGTGCTTGAGGATTAAAACAAATCAGCAAAACGAAACAATAAAATCCGATGATAAAAAGACAATTATCAATATTTCATAACAATATGACAAAGTAAATATTAGATAGTATTAATAGTTGAAAGTCATCCCCATATTGTACACATTTAAATCTAATAGGCGCCATCGAGCCATCTTGATGACGTATTTCCGGTTAACTGTCAAAGTGGTCGGCTTCGTGGAGTTGACGGGACAGGCTTGGACCAAAAAACAACCACCGGGCTGTTCGTAAATTCGACAGAACAAGGTAATAAATACCACAGAGAAGATATTCAGTTAACTTAGTTCCAGCTCACACGTTAAAGCTTGTTTTTTTTCTGACATGACAATATTACTGGTTTAACTAGTTTTGTCAACCTGTATTGTTTAGACTTCATTTATCATTGTGTACTTTGTGAAAATTAATGGCATTAGCTGACACCGCACTGAATATAGTGTGGCTGTTATCATGAAAACACCAGATCCATCATTTCTACTTCAGCTTGTTTTAAGGTATTAATAGGCTTTATTTTAGTTTTAGACCAACTTTATTACATTTGGATACGAATTTAACTCTTCAACTACTTATGACACCGACATTTAGAAGGTTTGCTTTAAGTATGTTTGTGAAAAATCATTCATTGGATTCCACACTTTATTTAACCAATTAATAATTTTCAGAAGTCAGTGAAGGCATCTTTCCCACAGAGGGTGACAGGTGTGAGTGAGGGAGCGAAGCAAAGGGGGCCAGCCTGGATCAAGTGTCTGTAACACAACTTGTCATAAAAATAGTCAGGAGGCATCAGTTTGACTCGAGGAGACAACTCTCAGAAGAAACCTATTCTTTCTTCTGTTGCTTAATTTTTGCTCCTTCATGCTTTAAAGCTTGTGTGATTACTCAGAGCTTACACATACCAGCAGAGTAATCCAGGGCGAGAAATAATCATTCACACTGAGTACTGGATGCTGTAAGGAAATGCCTTATTACAACAGTGCTTTTTACATGCGCTTCCGGGGATTTAAATTAGCATTTTTCTGTTTTCATTCAGTTCTCTTGATTAAAATTGGTTGTACATCCATCTGTTTGGCAGTTTATGTAATAATTCTTAACCATTTTTTGTAGACATTCTCAGTCTGAAATCACGGTTTTAAGAGAAATAGCCACAATGACTTTACTCAAGTAACCCTAAATGTCCAACAATTTGTAAAACTGACCCATCTTGGCACGGATAATAGGGAGTAAAAGATATTTGAAAAAAAGACTGATGACTGCTCACTGTTTCATACTTGTACATATTTAACAGTGTTACATAGCCAGTGGTACAGAAACAGGTTGCACTCTGGTAAAAATGTGTGATGATGATTGACATATCCGCCTGCTGCACCACTGAAACCAGTTTGACCGTTTCATTCATTACAACCGCAAAGACCATTAGTACCATATTTGGGCTGTACATAATAAAATAACCATAAATTTAGGTGAAATAGTCTTTGAAACCAATGGCCTTGTGCTGGGCTCATATGTGTGCTGTTAGGGTTGTGTTATTGAACAGTTTATTCTGATCATCAGTAAAATGCAATGCCGATCTCAGGCAGATACAGTTCAGTCTGTGTGAACATGGAACAAGGGATGTACCGGCCCATACAATGGGATGGATAGTACTCAAGGCATTGTGATTGGACAATGACACGCCATCATTGAGTGTGGATGCTGGATTTCAGAGTGTATATCTGACTGGAACAGTCTGAAGATGTTTAAAACAGTTCAAGAATAGATATCAAACATAGCGGCTAATTTCTGCATTTCATAAATATAAGAACAAACTGGGACTGGGACTGGGACGGAGAGTTCCCTGTACAAGGAGGTAAGTGGGCAAATTCTTAGTTTTGAACACCAGTTAATACCTGTCGGGTTGGTAGGTAAGTGAGTGTGACAGCATGCCATCACATGGAGCAAGGAGAAGGATCACTTGAATCAGTACTGATGTTGTAAACTCCAGTTGTGTTATCTGTGAAATGTATAATTCTTCGAAGCTGTTTAGGTCCTTCTCTTTGTTTTTGGAATCAGTTATACCAAAGAGATTTGCAAATAAACACTCTGGTGCCTTTTTGGATACCGCGTCTACCATATGTCTGTACTTTCATATTCTCTCATTATTTCAGTGTCACTCAGGGCTGTGTTGTTTTTTTGGGATGTATGCTTTTGACTATAGAAGAGTCCAAAAACAGCTTGAACTAGTAACTGAGAAATGATGTTTGTCTTACAGGGTGTAAAGAAAAAATGTCTTTTTTATTTGACTGGATCTATAGGAGCTTCAGCAGTGTTCTGCAACTATTAGGTAAATATAATGCACAAATATCAAAAATATTTTTCGCCTCAACCACCAAAACTTTTCATTATATATACAAAGTAAATATCCATGTGACATGAAACAGTCCTAACAATACAAGGTGATTTGATATTATTCATTCCAATCCCATTTTTGAAAAATAAAGCCAAAAATGACAAACCCAAACAGGAATAGCTTTTCATAGTACAGGCTGAAGTTATGTCTGAATATTCACAAATGTTTAATAATACTATACATATTCATTATGAATTCAATGGCATCCTTGAGTAAGGCGAAGGAAACTCTGTTTGTGTCTGGAGAGAGTGTTGGGCGTCTTACTGATGATCTTATATTCAAGAAAGTTTATTATGACATAATGTTCAATTCACATTCATTTGTTTGCTTTTACTCATCAGGGTTATACAAAAAGACCGGCAAGCTAGTCTTCCTCGGACTAGACAATGCTGGAAAAACCACACTCCTGCACATGCTTAGAGACGACAGGCTTGGACAGCATGTGCCGACACTACATCCAAGTACATCCAATGATTTGATTTGTTGATGTAAGTTCAGCAGTCAACCCTGTTTTCTTGCTTATCTAAAGTCACTGCCTCTGTTCTGTCCCCAGCATCTGAGGAGTTAACCATAGCTGGGATGACCTTTACAACATTTGACCTTGGAGGCCACACACAAGGTGGGAATAAGGAAAATGCTGTTTGACGCACTTGCAGCTTGTGCCTGCATTTTATGCTGATATTGAAATTGTGTTTCTCTCACAGCACGGAGAATATGGAAGAACTACCTCCCAGCTATAAATGGTATAGTCTACCTGGTTGATTGTGCTGATCATGAGAGACTAGCAGAGGCTAAAGTGGAACTGGATGTAAGTTGGTAGTATTGATTTCACTGTGTGTGCGCGTTGACATAACACAGTTGCTTATAATTTTCACTGGAAGACACCTCTGTCTGCAGGCCTTGCTAAAAGATGAAACCATCTCAAATGTCCCGGTTCTCATCCTGGGGAATAAAATAGACCGTCCAGAGGCCATCAGCGAAGACACACTCAGGGGAATGTTTGGTCTCCATGGTCATACAACAGGAAAGGTAATGAACACAAGCAGATTGAAAGATGAAGTCTAACCTATTATCTTTCTTTTTTACACTTAAAGGGTCTTATTATGTGAAACATATTTTTTAAGGTCTTCCTAACCCTCCCCAACCCACCAATTCCTTATGCTCATGAGTATGAGTAAAGTGCTATATTGATACATACTTGATTGATCCCAATGGGGGAATTGCTTTTTGTTATAGTAGTACTGCTCCAGAAAAAAACCACAGCAAATGGCAGAATAAGGGGAATTTAAGAATGAAGAGCTAAAGAGAAATTGTAATAAATAGAGAATAGATGAAGAAACTCCTCTGAGAGCTGCCATTTTATCGTGGTGGGGGAGTTTGAGTACCCGAATAATCCCAGGAGCTATGTTGCCAGGGGCTTTACGCTAGGGTCTCCCTTGGCAAACAGGTCCTGGGTGACGGGCCAGACAAAGAGCAGCACAAAAACCCCTGTGATGGGTACAAAATCAAGGACCATGACGTCATCCATCACCCGAGCTGACGTCGCCGAGGTGGTTGCCAAACTCCTTGGTGGCAAAGCACCGGGGGTGGACGAGATTCGCCCTGAGTACCTCAAGTCTCTGGATGTGCAGGTGCATGTCATGGTTGACATGTCTCTGTAACATCGCATTGCAGTCAGGGACAGTACCTCTGGATTGGCAGACTGGGGCGGTGGTCCCTCTTTTCAAAAAAGGGGACCGGAGGGTGTGTTCCAACTATAGGGGAATCACACTCCTCAGCCTCCCGGGGAAAGTCTATTTCAGGGTACTGGTGAGGAGGATTAGACCGATAGTCGAACTGCGGATTCAGGAGGAACATTGTAGTTTTCGTCCCGGTCGTGGATCACTGGACCAGCTCTACACTCTCCATCGAGTGCTCGAGGGTTCATGGGAGTTTGCTCAACCAGTCCACATATGTTTTGTGGACCTGGAGAAGGCATTCGATTGTGTCCCTCGTGGTATCTTGTGGGGAGTGCTTCGGGAGTATGGGGTCTGGGGCCCTTTGCTGAGGGCTGTCCGGTCCCTGTATGACCGAAGCCAGAGCTTGGTTCGCATTGCCGACAGTAAGTCAGACCTGTTCCAGGTGCATGTTGGACTCTGGCAGGGCTGCCCTCTATCATTGGTTCTGTTCATAATCTTTATGGACAGAATTTCTAGGGTCCGGAGGGAATCTGGTTTGGGGACCAAGGGATTTCATCTCTGCTTTTTGCAGACGATGTTGTCCTGTTGGCCTCATCAAACCTGGACCTTCAGCGTGCACTGGGACAGTTTGCAGCCGAGTGTGACGCGAGTGGGATGAGGATCAGCACCTCTAAATCCGAGGCCATGGTTCTCGACCGGAAAAGGGTGGTGTGCCCTCTTCAGGTTGGTGGAGAGTCCTTGCCCCAAGTGGAGGAGTTTAAGTATCTTGGGGTCTTGTTCACAAGTGAGGGAAGGATGGAACGTGAGATTGACAGACAGATCGGTGCAGCTTCTGCAGTGATGCAGTCACTGTATAGGTCTGTTGTGGTGAAGAAGGAGCTGAGTCGTAAGACGAAGCTCTTGATTTACCAGTCAATCTACGTTCCTACTCTCAACTATGGTCATGAGCTTTGAGTCATGGCCGAAAGGACAAGATCCCGGATACAAGCGGCTGAAATGAGTTTCCTCCTTAGAGTGGCTGGGTGCACCCTTAAAGATAGGGTGGGGAGCTCAGTCACCAGGGAGGAGCTCGGAGTAGAGCTGCTGCTCTTCTGCCTTGAGCGGAGCCAGCTGAGGTGGCTAGGGCATCTGTTCCGGATGCCTCCTGGACGCCTCCCTGGGGAGGTGTTCCGGGCATGTCCTACCGGGAGGAGACCTCGAGGAAGGCCTAGGATACGCTGGAGGGACTATGTCTCTCGACTGGCCTGGGAACGCCTCGGGCTCCCCCTGGAGGAGCTGGAGGAGGTGTCTGGGGAGAGGAAAGTATGGGCATCCCTGCTGAGACTGTTGCCCCTGCGACCCGGCCCCGGATAAGCGGTTGATGATGGATGGATGGATGGATAGATTAAATAAAAATAAAAAAGTTTTTAGTGTACTAGCTTCTATTCATCCTCCTCCTCTTCGCTGTGACGTAGGGTTAGCGGACGGAGGTAATGTAGTGACGGCGCCCAATAGCCAACAATTCAATATACTTCACGAATACAAGAAAAACCTCCACTTTTCGTCTTACCTCTCTGGTAACATCCCATGGTTCACTGAAGTACATTAAACTGCTTCAGCTTAACTCCCTGGTCTGGTTAATCAGTCATCTCTCATTGTTGGTGACGAAACTAAGCTTTAATTACCCCCTGCCCATAATCATCTGTTGTCGTCTCCACTGAATCTCGACAAATTCTCCACAATATTTAACAGTGGTCTCAGGTTGATCTGCAAACGTAATGTTTACACAATGGGCCAGGAGTCACATTCAGCTGACTGAGAATACAGCTCTATGAGTACTGCAGAAAAAACTAAAACCAAATCAGTTAGAGACTGCAACATCCTGCGACTTACCCTGACCTACTTTCAGGGTAGGTCAGGGTACCCTGAAAGTAGAACCTGACAAGTGCACAGACTAGTGCATATGGAGAAGGTCAGTGTGAGTAAGAGCATAGATCAAAGCTAGTGCATAGGTAGATCAAAGCACTAGCTTTGAGAGACTGGCTAGTGCATAGGTAGATCAAAGCACTAGCTTTGATCTACCTACTGTATACACTAGCTTTGAACTATGGTCTTACTCACACTGACCTTCTCCCTTGTCTTTCTATCCTATCTGGTTCCTGAGTCATAGTCATAGTCATACTGTACAAAAGCTGGAATTTGACCGTGACCTACTTTTCTAAAGGTCAAAGTCATGATGTCATTTTCATTCCCTTTGCAGCCCGAGTAATGTGCTTTTTGTTTCATCTTTCTATCTGCAATGGTTGCGAAGATATTTGGTGGACAAACTAACGACCGAAACGAACACACGTACGCTGACAATTACAATACATCATGTAATAACAATTATAACATGAAAGGTAAGAGTAAAAAACATGAGAAAAATGAGAGGGAAATACATAGTAACTATGTTACTGAGAGTTTAAAAAGCTTTAGACTATGGTAAGTGCGAGTGGATGGCAGCTCACTTGCATGTGGCGTATGTGGACCACGTCTGTGGGGGTGGGGTGGGGGGTGGCAGGAGGTTTCTCAGAGGCCAGCCCCTTTAAATCAAACCCAAGTGATTAAAACCGGAAGTGATTTGATCAATATTCAATAGAAGATATTGAAGACCACAGATCAGTTTGGGGCAAGACATTTCAAATACAGTGTAGTTGGACCGGAAAACAAGACAAAATTAGAAACAAGAGTTAAAGAAGGGGAAGATGAAATAATCAATCATTTGGAAAACATGTGAACCATGTCACGAAGACAGACCACAGACCTCCAAAACAATGCTTTACCACCTGTTGTGCAACAAGCTGGAAATTTAAATTTACTGATTACACATGATCAGTATCTGTGGGAAATGTTGAAATGCGTGGGTTTTGAATTAAAAGCTGTCTTACCAGATGTGTTTTTGTTTCATTTCAGGGCAAAGTGTCACTAAAGGAGCTAAATGTGAGGCCTATGGAGATTTTCATGTGCAGCGTGCTGAAGAGACAAGGTTATGGTGATGGTTTCCGCTGGCTCTCCCAATATATTGACTGATTCAAATTCTTGAAAGAAACTTAACCAGATAAACTGTTGTCCGTGCACATGTTCCACTCAAAACTACATGCCATTGAAAAATGTTTTATTAAATATACCGTATTTTGGACTGATTGTGCTGGTAGGAAATGTTTTTCAAATGGTGTTTTTCATCAATGTACCCTCGTCACCGGTGTCTGACCTGGCTTTATTTTTAGTTACTGGTATAGGATTACAGTGATCGTCAGCTTGGCTAACACTGTACTTGGGTGATTTCTCCTTGAGAGAGGGTGAACATTAGGATTCTAACTTTGTAAGAATCCAATTTCAGTTAAACTAATGGGAATGTTAATGTACAATTTTTCCCACGTTCAGATGATCTTTTCTGGAATCTGTTGCAGAAAAGTGATACACTATTTGTTCACGAGAGAAATGTAACACAAGTACTAACAGCTCTGTTGTTTTCACGTTTTTAAGTCAATGAAGTGTTTGCCACTGCAGGCCAAACATATGAATGTGACCACAAGAGCATGAAGTGATGTTTTCCTCTTTGCATCTTACATGATTAGCACATGAAGAATTGCAGTATATGTTAGTTCATCAACATGGCCAGGTGATGTTGTGAGAATGGAAGCCAGTACCTGAATTTGTGATGAATAATTGCTGTGAAATTACTTGAGTACTTTATGATTAGTGGCTGCTAATAACCTACAGTGATATTATGAGAGTACTTGGGTTGGTGCCTAAAATTATGCCATAAAAATTCATGCATGGGATTACCTTTTCTTTTCCAATATTATGAATTATTTTTTTATATAAGCTCTTATTTATGTTTTTTTTCAATAAAGAATTTGCTTGTGATCTTTCACATCAATCTCTGAAATAGTGCGTCAGGTACAAAGTGTAGTTCATATTGTTGTTATCGCATGTGTTTGTAGTGCAATAAATATTTTTGACAATCCTTTGAATCTTGTGACTTCTTTGAATCTAGATTAAAATGGTAGTTGTTCAACATGACCAAAAAGTACAAAAAACATCACTAAAACACATCTTTAATTATTAGCAATGACTGTATTTGAGCAGATGGTAAAAAGATCTGTTTCACTGAAACATTTATTTACATAAACCTTTGAAAAAGTAATTTAGTGTACTTAAAGGGACAGTCAAGTTAATTTTAAGTGACATATACAGTATGTTATTCATCATTATGAAAAATAGAAGAAAAAAATAAATTTTATATGTGTAGCATCATGGTCAAAAAAGCTTAAAATCTGCATCAGTATCTTCCTCATTCAGTGGTCACGTGGGCGTCATACGTCACTGTCGCCAAACAGAGCTTAGCAGCCATAAGAAACAATGCAACTCTAGACGCGATTAACATCAAAAGTATCATGGTTACCTGCACGGTGAACGGTTGTGTCAACAGAAGAGCAAAAAGACACGAAGACAAGGACCTGTCGTTCTTTAGAATATCTTCTGGGAAGATATTGCGCTAAAAATGCTAACGCACTAGCCCGTCAATGGGATTGTCCATATTATGTTAGCATTGAGCTAATCGCCATTTATTACTATTGGACTCTAGTTGTTATTAATTCCACAGTGAATTTATTTGAAAGTCGCGTCTTTTTGCTGTTCTGTTGACACAACCGTTCACTGCGCAGCCACTGCCGAGGCGCCCTTGAGCAAGGCGCCGTCCCCCCTACCAGTGCGCCCCCGTGCATTTGCACATCAACACTCTCAACCACACCTCATTACAGATTTTTGGTAGGCAGTCACGTGATACCATACGCACATTTTATTGGCTGACTGCATCCGTAACTGCGCTATGTTCCGTGAATCTCGGACTTCCGTGAGAAACAAAAGTGCTTTAAACAGTCTGTCAGAGTGTGGGAAAAGGTAATACAGATAGAAGGTGGTTTAATATCAATATGGGGAGGGTCCATAAACGTTTAAATTACCGTAAATAATAAAGTTTGTCTCTATATCGCGGAATTCGTTATTCACATGTGGTTCCTGGAACACATTAACCATGAGTAACAAGGGAGCACTGTAGTTACGTTTACAGCATTTTACATTACGTTGAGTTACATTTAGTTGCATTTATGAGTTAGATCTGGCCCTTGGAGGACAGCCATTATGCTGATGTGGCCCTCAGTTAAAATTAGTTTGACACCCCTGTACTGCAGCAATATAACATAATCGAGTTTCTGGTCGGAGTCAGTCTGTTCTACCTGTCCGACTTTTTGTTTTTTAATGTTCTGAATGTGTTTCCTGTGTTATAGCTTTTAACGTCAGATTTCAGTATGAGAGTTAATCACACAGCAACTCATCTCTACCTCCTTTAGCCCCATGCCGTCAGCTGCATACATCCATCCATCTTCCATTGCTTATTTGTGGTAGAGTCGCGGGCAGCAGCTTCAATAGGGAGCCCCAAACTTATGTCCACCAGCCCCGACTGAGGGATTCCAAGGCGTTCCCAGGCCGGTGTTGAGATATAGTCCCTCCACCTGGTCCTGGGTCTGCCTTGTGGCCTCCTCCCAGCTCGATGTTCCAGGAACACCTCCCTAGGGAGGCTCCCTGGAGGCATCCGCACCAGATGCCCAAACCACCTCAGCTGACTCCTTTCGACGTGATGGAGCAGCGGCTCTACTCTGAGCCCTTCACAGCAGTGTTTCTCACCTTATCTCTAAGGGCCGCTTGTATCCGCGATCTCATTCTTTCGGTCGTGACCCATCGCTCATGACCATAGGTGAGGGTAACAAAGAGGATTGAACGGTAGATAGAGAGCTGTGCCTCTCGGCTTAGTTCCCTCTTTGTGACAACAGTGCGGTAAAGCGACTGCAATACGCTCCTGCTGCCCCAATTCTCCGTCCAATCTCACGCTCCATTGTTTCCTCACTCATGAACAAGACCCCAAGATACTTAAACTCCTTCACTTGTGGAAGGACCTCGGAATCCACATTGTTCCTCCTCAATTTGAGGTTCGACAGTCGGCCGGACCCTCCTTTCCATTACCTTGGAGTATACTTTCCCAGGGAGGCTGAGGAGTGTTACGGTATGTCCCTGCATTTGGCACACACTCTCTGGTCCCTCTTTTTTAAGAAAAGTAACCATCACTCCGGTCTGCCACTTCTTCTGTACTGTCCCAGACTTCCATGCAATGTTAAAGAGGATTTTTACCATGTACTCAAACACAGTCATTGATAATAATTAAAATTGTGGTACTAACAGCATGGTTTAGTGATTTTTTTGTTGTACTTTTTGCTCATGTTAAACAAATACTATTTTAATCTAGATTCAAAGACGTCAAACAAGATTTAAAGGATTGTCAAAAATATTTATTGTGCTACAACCACACGAACAATATGACCTACACTTTGTACCTGATGCACTATTTCAGAGATTGAAATATCACAAGCCAATTCTTTATTGAAAAAAACATAAATAAGAGCTTCTATAAAAACAATACTCAGTACTGCAAAAAAACCAAGGTAATTCCATGCATGAATTTTTATAGCATAGTTTTAGGCACCAACACAAGTGTTCTCAAAATATCACTGCATGTTGTTCGCAGCCACTAATTATAAAGTACTCAATTACTGTAATTGCACAGCAATTATTCATCACAAACTCAGGTATTGGCTTCCATTCTCACAGCATCACCTGGCCATGTTGATGAACTAACATATACTACAATTCTTCATGTGATAGTCATGTAAGATGCAACACAGGGTACATTGATGAGAAAAAAACACCCTTTGAAACACATCTCCAACCAGCACAGTCAGTCCGAAATATGGTATATTAAATAAAATATTGATTTCAATAGCAGGTAGTTTTGTGTGGAACATGAGAACGGACAGCACAGTTTAGCTGGTTAAGGTTTTATCAAGAATTTGAATCAGTTAATAAATTCGCAGAGCCAGCGGAAACCATCTCCATAACCTTGTCTCTTTATGATGCTGCACATGAAAATCTCTATTGGCCTCAGATTTAGCTCCTTCACTTTGCCCTGAAATGAAGCAAAAACACATCTGGAAAGACAGCTTTTAATTCACAACCCAAACATTTCAGCATTTCCCACAGATACTGATCATGTGTAATCAGTAAATTTAAGTTTCCACTTTGGGCAGCAGTGGCTCAGCGGTAGAGCAATCGTCTTGAAGACAGGGTCGCCCAGCCATCAGGGGCTCGAATCCAGCTCCCGCCAGAACATTCAACCGAGTGTGAGCTGACAGTGGGAGGTGTTGGCTCACCTCCCAGCCATTGCCAAGGCGCCCTTGAGCAAGGCACCGTCCCCCCTACAAGATGCTCATTGGGGCACGACCCTCGTGCACAACCCGTCACTCCGCCTCCCTGTACCACTATATTTCCTCTCTGTTGACTAATTGCATGCCTACAGGCCCCTAGTGTGTGCTGTGTTCAGGGGCTTGTAACCTGTAAGCCCGTGTGTGTAATTAACACATACATATATGTACATGTGTGAGTGTAAAAAGAATTTCTCCAAGAGGGATGAATAAAGTATTCATTATTATTATTCTTCTTGTTGCACAACAAGTGGTGAAGCATTGTTTTGGAGGGCTGTGGTCTGTCTTCATGACATGGTTCACATGTTTTCCAAATGAATGATTATTTCATCTTCCCCTCCTTTTACTCCTGTTTCTGATCTTGTCTTGTTTTTTGGTCCCAACAACAGGTGGTGAACAAGACTCACACAAACAATTAAAATTTTGTGTATGCCAGGGAATGAGCCAAATGCTTCTTCACAGTCTTTTGCCTCCCACTCTACCTGCATTTATCAAAAGCAGCTGTGCTCTGAGCATGGGTCCCCCTGCGTTTATATTGGAAATTCAGCAACCAAGAAATTTGAACTCTCTCAAAGCAACAACGAGCGCAACAGTATTGCAAGAATATGACCTTGCAACTTTTCTGAAGCTTATAATACACACATTATCAATATTATTATTAATGTGCAATGAAAACGTCCTTATACGCACTGTTCACAGAAGTCGCAAAGTGAGGAAGTTGCCTCCAAATGTGGCAAATATATTTTTTCAGTGTTTTAAGTGTAAAAACGAAAGATAATAGGTTCAATGTCATCTCTCAATCTGCCTGTGTTCATTACCTTTCCCGTTGTATGACCATAAAGACCAAACATTCCCCTGAGTGTGTCTTCGCTGATGGCCTCTGGACGGTCTATTTTATTCCCCAGGATGAGAACTGGGACATTTGAGATGGTTTCATCTTTTAGCAAGGCCTGCAGACAGAGTTGTCCTCTCTGTGAAAACTGTAAGTAACTGTGTTATGTCAACTCACGCAGTGAAATCAATACTACCAACTTACATCCAGTTCCACTTTAGCCTCTGCTAGTCTTTCATGATCAGTGCAATCAACCAGGTAGACTATACCATCTATAGCTGGGAGGTAGTTCTTCCATATTCTCCGTGCTGTGAGAGAAACACAAATATTAGCATAACATGCAGGCACAAGCTGCCGGTTCATCAAACAGCATTTTCCTTATTCCCACCTTGTGTGTGGCCTCCAAGGTCAAATGTCGTAAAGGTCATCCCAGCTATGGTTAACTCCTCAGATGCTGGTGACAGAGCGGAGGCAGTGACTTTCGATAAGCAAGAAAACAGGGCTGACCACTGAATTTACACCTGCAGCAAATCAAATCATTGGATGTACTTGGATGTAGCGTCGACACATGCTGTCCAAGCCTGTCATCTCTAAGCATGTGCAGGAGTGTGGTTTTTCCAGCATTGTCTAGTCCGAGGAAGACGAGCTTTCCTTTCGTTTTGTATAACCCTGATGAGAAAAAGCAATGAATGTGAATTGAACATTACTGTATGTCATAATAAACTTTTAGCATTTATTTTAACTTTCTTGAAGATAAGATGGTTAGCGCTGTCGCCTCACAACACGGCGGGTCCAGGTTCGAGTCCCGCTCTGTTTGGAGTTCGCATGCTCTCCCCGTGTCCGCGTGGGTTCTCTCCGGGTTCTCTGGCTTCCTCCCACGCCCAAAAGCTTGCCCTTCAGGTTGATTGGCCGGTCCCAAAATTGCCCGTAGGAGTGAGTGTGTGTGTTTGTATGTCTTTGTATGTGGCTCCGCGGTGCACTGGCATCGTGCCCGGAGTGTCCCCCGCCTCACGCCCTATGTCAGCTGGGATAGGCTCCAGCTCCCCGTGACCCGCTACGGCTGATACAGTGGCGGTACATGAAAATGAATGAATGAAGATAAGATCATCAGCAAGACGCCTCACACCAGCGATGTTGTTTGGTCTAGAGACAGTGTCACTGAGGAAAAGACAGGAGACAGAGCTGGAGGTAGCAGACATGAAGATGCTGAGGTTCTCTCTGGGAGTGACCAGAATGGATAGGATCAGGAATGAGGCTCCTGGTGGTCAGAATATGTTTCCGGATGACTGGACAACTACAGCTAATGTGATCAGGGAGACAGGTAGGAGAGTACTTGGTGTGTCATCTGGAAGGAAAGTAGATAAGGAGACTTTGCGGTGGAATGAGGAGGTACAGGAGTGTATGCAGACAGAAGACAGAGCTGGAGGTAGCAGAGATGAAGATGCTGAGGTTCTCTTTGGGAGTGACCATCTCCCAAAGAGATCATCTTTTCACCTTTAGGTTTGTTCTCCAGGGTTGTTGTTCTGGTTTATTGCTCAGGTTTATTGCATACAAAAAACTGATAACATTCCAAGACCTTGTAACCTTTAGGGATAGAAGAACAT
Organism: Antennarius maculatus; assembly: GCA_013358685.1. NCBI lineage: Eukaryota > Metazoa > Chordata > Actinopteri > Lophiiformes > Antennariidae > Antennarius > Antennarius maculatus. The sequence continues at coordinate 11,583,481 of CM023616.1, read as the reverse complement.
TTGGTGAAATCCTCCACACACACACTTGGTTCTTTTGTTTAACTGTGAATGAGGTCAGCTCACAGGATACGATCAACACTTGCTAAATAACCTCAATTTCCTAGCCTTTGAAGTTGTAGTTTATGAACCTTGAGGTTATTGTGCATTCACCATTTGTCTGTTTCACTGTCCCTTCACCATTTGTTTCCGGACTGTCCCTTTTAAATTTAATTTCATCCCTGTAAAAAAGTCATGTGACACCATGCCCGTCTCCAACAGTATAAATATCACCGTCTTGAGATAAGAATTTGTCCTTCTCGTACCGCATTCACCATTGTTCTGTAGTATTGGAGAACGACCCGGAGCTCTGTAAGTAAAGTACCATGAACTTCCAACCATCGTCTCAAGAGTCATCTGTATGCCCTGATCATCTTAACGAACGCGCTGCGGAGCTAGTAGGTCAGACTCCGCTTCAGTATCCTGCCTGTCTTTGACCCTATTCCGATCCTGCCTGTTCTCGGGACCATGCCTATTGCCAACTCCTCGTCTGATCTGTCTGCCTGGTTTTGGATTGCTTCGTGCCTGACCCTGCCTGGTTTCTGGATTCTGCCTGTTCGCCTGCTCGATCCCTGAATCCTGCCTGTCCGATTAAACATTTTTGAGACTCTTGACCCACCTGCTAGTCTGTTATGCTTTTGGGTTCTCCACCAGTCTTGTTCTAGTCTTGACATCAACAGTGGATGAAGTGGTGTAGAAGTTGAATGAATGAATGAAATAGTATTTTCTGAGATCTGGTCTCATCTATTGATGAAAATAAACTATGACTGGTGTGATTTTGTTCTTGATGCCTGTTTATTACTTCATACTATTGTAGATAGTACAGTATTAATGACCTCTACCAACAGAGGGACACAACAACTGAAATACTGTTTTATTCAAGGACTCTTTTTGAGACTCTGTTATTATGCCTTGTGGCATTCATACATAATGTTATATGCCTTTATACATAACGTTAGCCTGTATAGTTAAGCTATTTCAGTTTCAGTTTGTAGGTTTTGGCTGTTTTTAAAAATTGGATTGGAATTAATGAGTAATGTCAAATCACCTTGTATTGTTAGGACTGTTTGATGTTACGTGGATATTTACTATGTGTAACAAAAACTTCTGGTGGTTGATGTAAAAAAATATTTTTGATATTTGTGCATTATATTTACCTAACAATTGCAGAACACTGCTGAAGCTTCCATAGATCCAGTCAAATAAAAAAGACATTTCTTCTTGCAGTCCTATAAGACAAACATCATTTCTCAGTTATTAGTTAAAGCTGTCATCACACACATTTTTATCAGAATGTAACCTGTTTTTTGTACCACTGGCTATGTAAGACTGTTAAATATGTAAAACTATGAAATAGTGGGCAGTCATCAACCATGACTTTATAGCAGATTTCTTGTCCACCCCCTTCCTGTGCCTTTTATAGAGATTGGTTAGTTTCACAAATTGACATTTGGGGTTAGCTGAAGTCATTGTACGGAAGCACATGTGTAAAGCACTGTTGTAATAACACATTTCCTTACAGCGTCCAGTGCTGTGAATGATTATTTCTCGACCTGGATTACTCTGCTGGTATGTGTAAGCTCTGTGTAATCACACAAGCTTTAAAACATGAACAAGCAAAAATGAAGCAACAAACAGGATTTCTACACTCTACTTTCTTCTGAGAGTTGCCTCCTGGAGTTACACTGATGTCACCTGACTATTTTTACAAGTTCTGGTAAAGATGAACGGCGTGGTGGTGCAGTGGGTAGAGCTGTCGCTGCAAAACAAAATGGTTTGTGTCCTGTTCTGTGTGGAGTTGGCATGTTCTCCCCGTGTCTGTATGGGTTTTCTACGGGTTCTCCGGCTTCCTCCCACATCCAAAAACACACACACTTCAGGCAAATTGACCAGCTTCTAATTGACTGTAGGTGTGAGTGTGTGCGTGAGTGTTGTTTGTCTCAATGTGGCTCTACGGTTCACTAGCATCACGCCCGGAGTGTCCCTATCATCACACCCCAGTGGGCTAGGACAGGCTCCAACACCGCGTGACCCACGACAGTGGATGAAGCAGGTACTGACAATGAATGAATGAATGAATAAATGAATGAGCCACACTACGTGGTGTCAGCTAATTCCATTAATTTTCACAGAGTACACAATGATAAATGAAGTCTAAACGACACAGCGGGTCCAGGTTGATAAAACTGGTTAAACCAGTAATATTGTCATGTCAGAAAAAAAACAAGTGTCAGTATCTGACTTGGAACTATGTTCCAAGTCAGATTCTGACAAACATCCTCTCTGTGGTGTTTATTACCTTGTTCTGTCGAATTTACGAACAGCCTGGTGGTTGTTTTTTGGTCCAGGCCTGTCCCGTCAACTCCACAAAGCCGACCACTTTGACAGTTAACCGGAAATACGTCATCAAGATGGCTTGATGGTGCGTATTAGACTTAAAGTCCTTGTATTAGACTTAGAAGTCCTTAATGACTTAGAAATCTTTGATGTAATAGCATTACATCAAAGATTCTGAGTATAATACTAGGATCGAGAACACATTAGACGAAGTGAAAGGAAGTGTATTCTTTGTGAAAGATGTGTAATGTGATTAAATGCAGAAGGCTGTACAAATGTTTTTGACCCAAGGTCCAACATTTTTATTAAATTTTAACTATTAATATTATCTAATGCTTGTTTTTATCATATTGTTATGAAATATTGAGAATCATCTTTTTACCGTCAGATTTTATTGTTTTGTTTTGCTGATTTGTTTTAATCCTCAAGCACTTTGAGATACTTGTCTAGTAAGATAAAGGCTTTATTAGTGTTCTTACCACTCTATTGTTGCAGCTTAACTCAGGAAAAAATTTACTCATTTACATTCAATAAAATGAAGTGGAATAAAAATCACAAAATATTCCATAAGATGACCATAATATGTTGTGCAAGTTTCCTATGTCTGGGTCAAGGGACCCTGTTAGTCATTCATTCATTTTTGCATTCATTCATCTTCCTGACCGTTTTTTCTACAGGGGGTTGCTGGAGCCTATCCAAACTAACTTATGGGTGAGTGGTGGGATACACTCTGAGCACGACGCCAGTGCACTGCCGAGCCACATGAAAGACAAACAATCACTCATGCTCACATTCATACCTAGGGGCAATCTAGAGTGATCATGTTTTGGAGGTGGTAGGAAGCCAGAGAACCTGGAGCGAACCCACACAGACACAGGGACAACATACAATCTCCTGCCCCCCTGTCAATCACCATACTAAAATGAATGAATGTCACCTGTTCCTCATGTGGAACTTCAAGGTGACCGTTGACTTCTCGTTAACAACATGCCGGAAGGTCATGACCATTTGAGGTGTCACAAGAACCCCTGAGCCCCAGAACTGAACACTGTCCACCAGGCACACAGTGGGGTATTTCACAGACTCTGACCCATGGGCTGCAGTGGACATGTGGGGGTTTGCCCCTCCAGGATGCAGCCAAGCATCTCCTAGCGGATTCTGAATGTTCATGCGGTGGACGATGTTCCTGAAGATGGCTTGGACGGAGCATACCAGCATCTGCTTAATTGTAGGATACAGAATCCCTTATAATACTACTATAAATACTAAAATTCATTTGATTGTTGAAACCATTTTATTGCTGCTATGGTTTCTTGTAAATTGTGCAGCATTTCTAAAGTAATAATTAGTCTTAAATAAAATTACATAATCCACACTGAATACTGATGCTTTATTGTGAAACATGCCCTTTCTTTTTACAAAAATAAAGTTAGGGGAATTGATGGAAAGATTTAAAACAGGAAAATTTGACATGAGTGGAAGTATTATTCAGATCAATTTCATAAAAGAGATAATACTTTACTTTTGCATGCCAAGAGCCATTGTCAATATCAAAAGACAGATTCTGGTCATGCATGTTGAGCCTCAAACAGATATGCCTGATGATAAAGACCTGTTACTAAACATACCAGAGCAAAGTATATACTTTGGAAATATTCATAATTATTTAATGAAGCTATGAAGCAAAAAAAAACAACACTTCATGTAATTTTAAAAAAAAACTTCCATTGATAGAGTTCATCCATCCTTTGAAAACAAAAGAGGGAATTGTGCAAACTTTGATGATACATATGCACACGTGCTGAGGGGCCATAAAAGCCTGATAGTTACACAACGAGCTCTTTAATGGAATGAAAGCCCCTCCTCAATAGCAGTGTTTGTGTTGCTTACATTCAAGAACACACACTAATTGCTATGTCAAAGGTTTCTGCTTCTATTAATAGTTTCAACTATGCAAAAATAAATCATCAACATGGCTGGTAAATTGACTTATCCACAATGGCAAAACACAGCGTTAGTCGTGTGATTGCAGTGGTGCTGGCATTGGTTTTCTTCATTGTCATTATTTTGTTCACCACTCTGGTTGGTCCAGGAATACCCGTGAGAGTCACTGGTCTATTTTTACACACGATTTTGTAAGGATTTAGTCACCTTCAACAAGGAGCTTATGTCAACCCTATATTGGTTGGTCAACAGGAATATGCAAAACCACCAAACATATTTCAAGGAGCACAACTAAAGAAATGGTATTTCAACCAATTTGTATTATATTTGGATGTGTGTTGCAGCTGTTCAGCTCTCTGTATGTTGTGTATCTGGGCCTCTCAGATCTGTTCTTGGAGTCCACAGGTAACATTTCAGGTCAGTTTTCCACTCAGATCACACCCACAGGTTGGACGTTCACCAACTGGTCAATCATTTACATCTTTCCAGCTTTCACGGTGCTTTTCATCGTCTCTGGCATCTTTACAAAGTATGTCATGAGGTTTTTTTGTGTTTATAAAATTGCGCAAATAAACATCAGTATATGCACACTGATGTCTCTGTGATTGCGTTTAGGAAGGCCTATGGTTACGTTTACTGCAGCCTTGCTGTTTTGCCACTTGGATTTTTCTCTGAAATAGTGCATCAGGTACAAAGTGTAGGTCATATTGTTGTTATCGACTGTGTTTGTAGCACAATAAATATTTTTGACAATCCTTTGAATCTTGTTTGACATCTTTTTACCATCTTTTTACCTATGCACTAGCTTCGATCTATGGTCAAAGCTAGTGCATAGCTTTGACCTACACTGAAGTTTTTACCCTGACCTACCCTTAAAGTAGGTCAGTGTAAGTTGTGGGACGTTGCAGTCTCTGACTGCTTTGGGTTTTTTTTAATTGTTTTTTTTTTTGTATTTTTCCTGATTTATTTATACATATTATTTATATCATATTCTACTACAGATTAAATTTGTTCAGTCACAATTGTCCTATTTATTATAATAACAAAAAAAACAAGAGACATCTGTGTCTGTGTTCCCCATTGGCTAAAAGCTGTTCCTATTTATACTCTAACCAATCATAGTATTCGGTAAACATCGTGTCTTTTCGTAGACCAATGATTTTCGACTAGGAAGCTGGAGTCCAGAATCAACATGAAAATACGAGTGACCGACTTCAGCAATAGAACATAATCGAGTTTTAGGTCGGAGTCAGTTTGTTCTACCTGTTCTATTTTTTGTTTTTTTAATGTTCCGAACGTGTTTCCGGTGTTTAACGAGGGTTAAAGTCCATCAGCGCTGCTGACGGCATGGAGCTAAAGGAAGTAGAGAAGAGCTGCTGTGTGGTTAAAGTGTTCGAGGCTACCACAAAGAAAGGAGTGAGTTCCAGCGGAGTGGTCATCGACCCTCATAAAGGGACGGTGTTAAGTTCTGGTGTCCCCTTTGCCCGTTTCCTGACCGACACCGGGGGGCTACCGAAGGACCGCAGATTCCTGTCGCCCCGCAGCTTCAGCTCCGAGCTCCGAGTCAGCATCAGTTTACCAACTGCAGGAGATCTGAACAGCCAGTCTGCTCAGGACGACACACGGTCACCCCCCAGGAGCAAAAGCTCTGACTGCGAGGCTTCTGCTGAGGTGGTGATGCTGGTGAACTGCCTGGAGTTCCAACAGGCTCTGCAGACACTTTTCCTAGGAGGTGACCAGTGGAGCTTTTATGGTGATCAAGAAGAAGATGAGTTGATCAGAGACGTACAGTTCCTCAGCTGGTTTGCTGTACTCCAGGTGGCAGAAAGGAGAAGTCATTCAGGGTTTATTCCCTGGAGAAGCAGCTCATATCTCCAGAAAGGCCTTCCGGTTGTTGCATGTGGCTCACCGTTCGGTTCCCTCTGCTTAGACCTCTTCATCAGCACCCTGAGCAGAGGGATCGTCAGTAACCTGGCTGGACAGGACAACGCCGTCGTCCTCACAGATGCCCGGTGTTTGCCAGGCACTGAGGGGGGAGGGTTGTTTGTGGTGAAAGGCAGAAACGCGGTGCATCTCGTTGGACTGATCGTGTCTCCTTTTGGATGGAAGGCGAAGGAATGGATCGGTCTGACGCTGGTCTGCTCTGTCCACGCCATCTTCAGGAACATCGTCTACTGCATGAACATTCAGAATCCCCTAGGAGATGCTTGGTTGCATCCTGGAGGGGCAAACTCCCACATGTCCACTGCAGCCCATGGGTCAGAGGCTGTGAAATACCCCACTGTGTGCCTGGTGGATAGTGTTCAGTTCTGGGGCTCAGGGGTTCTTGTGACACCTCAGATGGTCATGACCTGCCGGCATGTTGTTAACGGGAAGCCAACGGTCACCTTGAAGTTCCACATCAGGAACAGGTGACATTCATTTTAGTGTGTTGATTGACAGGGGGGAGGGAAATTATATGTTGTCCCTTTGTCTGCGTGGGTTTTCCTCCCACCTCCAAAAACAGGATCACTCTAGATTGCCCCTTATAAGCAATACTGCCACCATGTATACTGGCAGAGTATCCACAATATTTCTTTTGCATGTTAAACCTGCTCTGATCAGTGTGTTATGACTTGAAACAAAATGTACAGAATATCTCATGTTTACCTCTTTCACAGGGTCCATGTGTGTGTAGGTGATGTGCTGTTCTCCACTAAATCTTCCTCCCCATATGATCTGGCTTTGGTGCAGTTGAGAGACTCGGTGACAGATGCAGTGGGACCTCAAATGGCCAAGAATTTTAATCCAGGTTTGACACCAGTCTTTTTTAAAGGAGACAGAAGTTGTTTTTTTTTACATAAATGTTTTGTTTCATGGTTGGTACTCATGGAGTTTTTTCCATCCTGCTTCAAAGCGGTGATGTATTGTAATTTTCTGTGTTCATGTGTTCGTCCGTCCGTTAGTCCACCAAATATCTTCTCAACAGTTGCGAAACAAAAGCACATTACTCGGGCTGTAAAGGGGATGAAACTAAGATGATGACCTTGACCTTGAGAAAACTAGGTCAAGGTCAAATTTAAACTTTTGCACACTCAGGAACCGGATAAGATAGAAAGATGAGGTAGAAGGCCGGTGTGAGTAAAACCGTAGATCAAAGCTAGTGCTTTGATCAATGACAGTAGGTCAGAGCACTAGCTTTGATCTTTGACCTATGCAAGTAGGTAATGGTAAAAGTTTGAATTCAGAGGTGTTGCGGGATGTTGCAGTCTGTGACTACCTTGTTGTTTCTTCACTTTAATGAGAAGGATGTGCATTTTGAGTTTCAGTTTCTATGTCTACAGGTGATTCTGTACTCGTGCTGGGATTTGGTGCGCTGGGTGGTAGCATCGGTCCTTCTTTCACTTGTGGCATCCTCTCCAAATCCATTGGCTTGAACGGTCAACCTGTCATGCTTCAGACCACTTGTGCAGTGCAAGCAGGGTCCAGTGGGGGTGCTATTGTGCAGAGACAATCAGGAGAGCTTCTGGGTGAGAAAACCTGCACTTAAAACATCAGTTCTCTTTATGGTCAGTGGGGGGCATATGATGATCACAGAAAATAATGCACCGCATGTTTCTAAAAGCTATGCTCATCCGATTATTTTTTTTCCACTGTATTTCCACTGAATTCACTGGGATGTTTAGAGGGTATGAGGACTGTTTTTTTGCTGTTTTTCAGGTATTGTGTCCAGCAACACGAGGGACTTTGCTACCCAAGTGACCTATCCACATCTCAACTTTAGCATCCCAGTGACTGTTTTCCAGGAATTGTTGCAGGACTTTAACCAGACAAAGGATATCAATGTGTTCAAGTTGTTGGACACAACAGACGAACAAGTCAGAAGGGTTTGGAGGCTACAAGGCGTTCAAAGCAAAATTTGACAGTGGACACATATAGTTTTAAATATAGGCAAGAGAAGAACTCTTGATTAATGTGGATCATATGCACAACCAATCAAATTGATATCACGGATAATCTCTGAGCAAAACTGGTATTTTAAAGTATACAACGCATACAACTATGTTTTTATCCATAATCTGTTACAAACACAGGCAAAAAGTATAAATACATGTAACACTATATAAAAATTAAAACCAAGAGTCACACAAGAAATTAAATACTACATGTGATGATATTTAATGACAGTAAATTAATAAAAGAGGTTATTTTGATAATTCAATGCCTTGTATATTTTTGAATAAATTTGTCCTACAGTATGACACCTTGAATGTGAAAAGAGTGTCTAGAGGTGTAAGCCCAAATATAGCAGGATTCACTAACCGTATTTCTCCCTAGGTCTGCTTTGGACGACAGATCGCACAAAGAGGTGCATCAGTTATCACCATCATGTAACAGTTAAGCCTTTGTTATTTTACTCTTACAGAGTCAAGAAAAGACAAAAGCTTTAACTGGAAAGATGTGTTAGGGTGTGTATGTGGTTGTGTTACATTTGTTCTCACTGTGCAGGAGGAATATTCAGCATAATGGCCTGACACTTTGCTTGAAATGGTTGATCCCTTCGGGAAGCCAGAATACTTGCCGTCAGTATCAGGTATTCAGACATCTGTTGGCAAGCATACCCACTCAACTAACACATTTAAGGTTTCACCCACCGGGACATTACTGATACTGATTCCCATTATCACTGAAATGTGAAACTGAGAAATGACATTTCAGAGGATTGGTTACTGTCAGTTCTTGGCCCAGGTTCCCTGGGATGTGCATACACTGTAAAATACCGTAAGGCCTGACTGAATAGAAACCAGCGCGAGGCAGGAGCAATGTCCCGGGGAGCTGGGGAGAGAGTTTCTATAGGTATTGTGCTTTTAGAAGTGCTGAAATGCAGAGCTGGGTCTGTATCTCGTTTCTGCTGGTTTCCTATAGTGCACACTGAGGAGTGAGGTAAGGAAAGCATACACGAGCGCTGACTGTTAGACAGGCGCCTCAGAGGATACAGATATAGTACCTGAGTGTGTCTCTGAAATGGAAATTTTGCCACTGAAAACATCATTTTTTTAAAATTACGTTTGATGAATATAGTTAACTATTTTTCTACTTTTTTTTTTAAGTCAAAACTTTTTCATGACTCATTTTTCTGAATCTGAGCTCTACATATGTAGACCTGAATTCTTTTATGATTTGATCAACAGAATGGTTGATTACCAAAAAAGAAAAAGTACTTTATGAGAATAGGAACCAGGAGGGATAAAATCATCTGACAAAAGATGAATAAAAGTACTGACTCAGATATACGGTGGCCTGCTGGGCCACATAGACCAGTTTATTTTTTTATTAAACACAATAATTGATTCACATTATAAGGTTGACGCACTCTTTCAAATATGCAGTATCTCCTGCTAGTCTTTCAAGGCATTGAAAACAGCACAAACAGGTGATCATCTGTTTTTTGACACATTATATACAGGCTAAAGAGTGATACGTGAGAAGCTTTTTTTAAATTTTCATAATGAAACGACACTACTGTCACAATTGAGCCAAAGCGCATGAAATGAAAAACATACAAAGGGTGCTTTCCCATACTCTAATGTGTCTTTCCCTCTTTTTTTTGCCTGATTTCTGCTAGGAATGACAATGAGTTTATTTACGTTTTGTTAATCTGCAGAGAGAAAAGATGAAAGTGGTTGATTTGGGCAATAAAATGCACTCTTCATGCAGGTAATGCACCTGCAGAAGTTTAAACTCTCCGTTACGCATCAGCTAAAAACTGCTCAAGGACATACACCATGAGAGACCAAAGATTCACAAGTATGGGGGACAAAATTCTCAACTGTAGACCCATAATTTTTTAATAGTGACGTTTCCCCTTCACCTTCCCATTTTAAGATCCTGTAAATATTCCAATTTCACATGTTCCCTCTCCTGACCTGTGCAGCCCTGTCCCTCACTTTTTCATAAGCCAGAGTTGTTTTGAATGTGAGAGCTTCATTACATCACACGCTTGTTGGATCTCTGTGTGTATATGTGTGTGGGACAGTAAAGATGCTCCTGTCTGGAGGTTGGACAACACATTGATTCATTTACCAGATATAACCCCCATCATCTACCTCTCCAACCTCACCCTCTTCTTCTTCAGCCTCCTCTGCAGTCTCCTCAGCTTCTTTCTCTTCTTCATCCTCCCATCCAACTCCACTGCTAAAATCACCTGAATATAACATTTCATCATCTGCGGAGAGATTGGCAGAAGACAGGCAGGACAGATTGAATTATGCACTGTGGCCAAGCTGTAATGAATTGTTAGCCTTTTCATTTACACTGACTGGAGAAGTGAGGAAAGTTTAAATATGTCGACTGCAGTTCCTGAAAAAAAGAGGCATGAGTTTGGACTTTGAATTTATCTGTATTTTAATAGCTCCTTCTCAATCTTTCCAGGGAGACATTCTTATCAGACACAGGTTCAGTATAAACTGACCACATTTATATAAAGAGGTTTTTTGCACAGAGACACGCTTTAGAATGCAAATGACTCTGGACATAAGAATGTGGCACTGGTCCCTGCAGTGAGTTATGTCGCAGTGGGCCTCAGTCTTCTAACATAAAGGAAGCCTTGTGCACAATGGATGTAGAGTGCAGTGGAAAAGTAGGCCAATCCACACTGGATACCTATGTTTTTTTCCCTTACATTTAGCTTTCAAGTTAATATATTATCCATATAGAATGAACCTATGGGACTTACCGCAGTTTGGCTTTCCACGGATCCTAGACCCGAGCACTTCTCCTCCATTTTGGTCGACACACCAGCACTCTCCCCTGTCACACTGCTGCCGCCGATAAAACCCATCTTCATCACAGCTGGGGATGAATCGACCTGACATTTTTCAGGCAAAAACACTGATAAGGGTCAGGTGTGCTGAGGCGACCTCATGTAATTTGCATTATGTCTCCACACCTCATGAATCTTGTCTCATCCCACATGGCTGCAAGGCCAAGTGAGGATGTAATGCATGCAGCATATACGGTCACTACCTCAATAGTTTCATGAATACAAATATGTTGGAGGAAGAAGATAGGAGCAGAAGTATTAAGTTGGTGTGAGGGTATGTGTGGGGAGTAGCTGCCTGATCATAACGGGGTGAGGGCGGAAGCAAGATCGGAAAGTTTGGACAGCCCAGAAAGTTGAGTTGCCTTAAAAAAATAAATAAAAGCAAAGATAAATGTGTGAATTTGTGATATGTGAATCACAAATTCACATATTCATCTTCTCACATGTTCATTAATTCTTTTTTGAAGACTGCCAGTATCAAATTTGGTACCAGTAAATTGGCCAGGGACCAATCCCGACAACCAGATTATGTTGTCCGCTCAGTGACAATCCTTGAATATGAAAGACCGATCTAAATGGGTTGAAATGCTTTCACAAGAAATCAGATACCTACCAAACCTTCTCTTTCCACCATCCAGTGTTTGAATCCTCTCAAGTTCAGTCAGGCAGGGTGGCTCTTTAAAAAAAAAAAACAGAAGAGAAAATTTAGGAAGAAAGCACACTCCCAGATACAAAACGACAAAAGAGCAAAGCTATCGATTAAGATAACCTAAAATCTGACTAAATCAATCGACAGAAGTGAGTTCTCTTGTGAGTGTAATTGATGCCTCCCAACGTTTTCCCTGCAAATTTTAAAATCAATTCGGATGTATTTCTTTCAAAGAACTGTAAGGGACCTTGGGATCTGGAGCTTCTTTCTGCTTGGCTTATTGGCTGACAGGTGCACTCTCTAAGAGCGGCAGGAGAACAAGACTGTCAGCAAGCAGCAGCAAAGTTTTTTGCTCCTTGCTGTGACTCTTTCTTCCCATAGGGAGATAGCATGATGAGCAGGAAGACAAAGAGTGACAGACCGGAACATAAGACGGTGGTGACTACAGTGGAGGACGGCACCTTAAGGTTTAAATACATGCACCCAGCTGGACATGACAACATGAGTGAACATACGTGAGTGCAGTATGTCTGTACGACACTCACTCTCTCTCCAGAAGCAGAGGCACCACTCTGCAGTGGACACCTTGCCGTCCCTGTAGGAGTCACAGGAGTTGAAGAAGGGCCGGATGCAGACTTCATACTTGTCTAGGTTGATGGCAGCTAGCTCAGCCTGGTCCAGGTACAGGTCACTATTAGTGTCAAGCTTGGAAAACATCCAGCCTATGGAGTCCTTGCAGCTGGCCACCAGACTCCTGTCCAGCACTGAAAACACAAACATTCATTTTTTTTCAAAATGCAAATGAGATCATGCCATTCTGCTCAGACATACCTCCTGTTTCTGAAGCAAATCCACCCTACCTTTACCAAAAAAAATGGTGACTTCTATAGAATCAGCACTTGACCTTATCATTATCAACCTCTTACAAGAATTTCACACTTCACAGCCTGGCTAAGGGTTGGTTCTTATCAGGTACCAACTTGCGGCCGACCGCATCCTGAGGCTCTCCTCCTCGCTTTGAAGTGTATTTCAGAATGTGATGCAGTTATCTCGATTCATCCACCCAAGCTTTTAATGTGGGTAATATCCAGCATTTGGCTACATGATCCATACAGCAAGTGCAGCAGAAACCATTACGGTGGAAGCAGCACCGGCAGAGTCATAAAGCTAAATTTGAGGATATTTTTACAGTTACTGTTGTTCAAGCTGCTATGGAAGAAATTGCACATGAAAGGTCATCAATAAATTTATTTCAGATGCCTTAGTGGGTTTGGGGGACATCAAGTTTCCAGAGATGTGTAATATAAAATTTATAAGAACTGTTTTTTGATAGCAGCAAAACCTGGGCACTAACATCCAGTCTCTGTAGTGATATGTATAAAAAGAAATGTTTAGACACTTTTATAGTATATAGCCTGCTGCTAAAGTACTACTGTATAACTTCTTCTCAATGCAGTCAGTGTCCATTAAGGAGCAGCTCTAACCTGATGTGGAGATGCTGGTTGTTCTGGCACCGGGCTTGCTATTGTTGTTTTGCTTGGCATTGGTCTGCAGTAGCTGGAACCAGTCCCTAAGACGCTCCCCGAGATCGGACAAATCCTGTCTGGTACAGCTCTCTGTGGCGGCCAGAGGGAGAAGAAGTATATTTGTTGCACATGTTAGTCAAGGTGCATTTCATTGCGATTATTAATTCCAGCAATTTCTGGGAGAAGCTCGGATAGTGAGGAAAGAAAGCCTCAAATGCAATTGAATGTAATTAAGAGAAAGTTTAAAACATGACATTGCTCTTGAACATTTCCCATGATCCCATGCTACATATGTTTTTTATTTGTTTTCCTTGTTTGTTTGTTTTTAAGGAGGAACCCTTAGCAGAGGCTACATAGTGTGTGTTGTTGTATGGTTATCTTTTTTTGTAGTTATGTGTGTTAGACCTCACCACGTTTACTCTCCGTAGATGTCGGGGCAGCAGTTGGACAAGGACACCGTCCCGAACACTTCAGGGTGAGGTCCTTTCCAGTGAGACATGCCTGCTGCTCCAACTTGCACTGCAATAAAAGTGCCCATAGGCATCAACACACATCACCAACACTGACAAGGGGATGCAAAGGTCAACTAAAATGAGTTACTGCTGCAACACAGATCAAATATTCATGAGGTGACTGGCTGTATTCCTTAATTCAAATCTAAAACCTGCTCCGAAATATGCTTTCCAACCTCTGCTCACACAAGGTCAGGAATAGCAATCTGAAGAGCAATACATTAATCAATAAACACACGGGATTCGATCCCCACCAGCCACCAGTCGGTCCTTCACAGGCCATATATCATAGCTGTTTGTCTCATTCTTTTCCCCTGAGAGTTTCTTCACACCACGCAGCCTAAATGTACACAATGCATGCCCCTATTCACGCTGCTAGAGCACAGTGCCTTCTGTTGGCATGGACTGTGTGCAAAACAGAGTTAAATATAATGTTTATGTGTGTGTCTGTGTTGTAGAATAGATGAGCACAGTTATCAACACATCATGTTATTAAATAGAGCAAATATCATGACGGATCTACATGATTCAATCATTCCCATTCTCACCTTCACATGGTGAAATTTCTACTACAAATTCTTTTCTGTTACACAAAATACAGATGTTTACTTCATTACTTGAATAAAAATGTGTTTATGTTTTTAAATAACACCTGTATAGACAATGTATTAGCATCACAACAGCAATAGGCAGTGAAGTCAAAAAGGGTCAAGTCTTCACTCTCCTTTCAGCTTCCATCAAGGGAAATCTCGCAATCAATCTCCATAAAACGACATTTATCAAATACATTTCTATTATAACTCATGCAGTGCAGCATATCAGTACCTTAATGGATGTTATCATGAGTTTAGAGACTATTTTAGAGAGTTGTTGATTCAGCTTTATGGAAATGTTGCAGGATGCAGCTGTTACCCTTACTGATAGAAATGAGCAGGACATAAAATAACACCTCCTTGTGTGATTATACTCCATCTTTAATTCACATCTTCCCAAAAATGTAAACAAAAATACTACAATATTCATTTACTACAAAAATTCATGGATTTTTACCTACCTTGGAGGCATAATTGTGTCCGTCCGATCCACACACGGGCCCCGTGGAGGAGATGGGACAGGGCTGACAGTTTCCATCAGGAGACCTGAGAGCCGGCTGCTTCAGCCTGCATGAGAGAGGACACACAAAGTCAACATGAGATGGCAAACTGCTGTGCTGATGCAGACACAGCAGCACCAACCCCAGCCGTCCTTCATGTAGTCTGAATGCATTAGCTTATCATTAAACAGCAGCCAGTCGAATTGCACCGGTGCACAAACAGGCTTTATCGCCTTCACTGCAACAAACAAGGAAACACACCCTGGATGGGCACCAGCCACCAACCTGAGCATATTTTATTGACCTCTTGTAAGTGGGCACTTACAGAAGGGATTTGTGACTTGGTGTGTGTTTTGGGAGCTGGCATGTTCTCAGCAAGGGGCTGCAAACACTCACCTGTGTTCGAGTTTCTTGCGGTTGATGCACACAGCTCTCTGGTAGCCCTGGGCGATACACACCTTGTGTCGACTGCACTTAACCTTTTGACAGGGGTCCTTGGTGGTGTCTACATCTGAGGAAAAACATAAAAAGATATGTTTCCTGTTGTCTCTCCACTGCTTCACTTTTAACCATTTTTCCTATTTGTCTCCTGTTGTGTCAAATCCCAAAACACTCTGTATTTACTGAAGGCAATTTTTTATAGTTTCTTTAGGGTAACAGAACACAAAAAATCCAGATGTATTTTTTATTCTGAGCATTTTTTTTTCCAATGTAGGTTGAGGCCAGTATGACTCGCTCACTCGTTCACATCCATCAAAGTCTCTGATAACAGAGACTGGACCATGTGTCGGCAACCCCCACACACACGTGTGTGTTACAGCTGTCAGATCCTAACAGGCTGCCTGGATGTCAAACTCCATTCTCTTCATCTCCTCTAGCCTTTGTTCACCTAAACTATACATCAGTACAGTATGCAGGGGAATGTAGCCTCCTCACCTCCAGGCTGCAGATTTCAGTTTTTTATTCAACCAGGGCTGGACTGGTCATCTGGGACACTTGGCAATTTTGCCAGTGGCGACCTACATGCTTTTTGTTTTTTATTTATTTATTGTTTCTTTGTTTGTTTGTCTGGCTAATTAACCAAGAAGGGTTAGGGTTGATTTACTCCTGTGCTTTCTGGTGAGCTGCTTTGGTCAAAACATTTTTCAGGTTAGAACATTTTTTTTCTGTCTCAGTTCAGCCTTGTATTCAACCATTTCACTATACAATGGCAAACTGAGAGAAACATATTTTTGTGCACTGAAAGTGTGATGGTAGATTATAATTATTCTAAGGGACACTGTGCAGAGTTTGCATGTTCCCTCTGGGCACTTTAGTTTCTCCAGACCATCAAAAAAACATACATTTTAGGAAAATTGGGTTAACTTGGTTACTTAAGATGACAGGCACAGGAATTACTCTCCACTCTAACTTCATAATTTAGTTGTACAGTTTGTATAATTACAAATAAAGCAGCTTCTTGTTCTTGTTCTTGTTCTTGTTCCGTTACCTTTCTGGAGGATGTTTTCCATTAGAGGATGACCACCTCACTGCAGCTGGTTGTCATAGCAATGCAGGGAAAAAAACTGCTGCAATGTCATCTTCAACGCAACACATACACACATACACACACACACACACACACACACACACACACACACACACACACACACACACACACACACACACACGGGTGGGATGGCATTGTTGTTTCTTCCTTTTTTGTGCACAAAGTATAAAAGAATGTGTCAACTATTAGCAGCTTGACTGTTTAAAATTGATGGGCATGGATTTGTGCAGAATACTCCGTTCCTGCCACACACTGGTGAGGCCGTGACGCGGTGACAATGCTCTCTGACCAATTGGTGGAAATGACTCTGAACAGATTTGAGAGAAGATAAAGCATTTCTGATTAATGCCATTAGAGTCAATTTTCAGAAACTACAGATACCAGACTGGTCTTACTGTTACATACTGTATATGTACAGAATAATGATGTGTTGTCCCCTCTGGAGGCTGAATATTTTCATGCCGCCTTTATCACTGGATTATTGAAATGAAGTGACAGCTATCTAAAACAGTACACCCCCTGTCATGGCTGAGCTCATTGTATAACTGAGTGGCACAGTGCTCTAACATAGAAACAGTGAGGCATTAAAGCCAAAACAGTATTCATCCATTTAGACTATCAACAGTCAAGCCTTATTTTCTGGTCGCCATGTATACCAGTAGGCACTGATTGTGCAGAGGAGCTCATTGAACAGCATCACACACATTTCTCTGTTTCTCCTCCGTGGCTTTCTTGCTCTTTTTCTTTCTTAACTCTCCTCTTTTTGCCACTGCCTGTCTTTTCCCCATTGCTCATCTATTTCACACGTGTACGTCAGCAAAATGACATCGCAGCAGAACGACAGTAAAGCACAGTAAGTCAGAGGGTGCTAAGGTAAGAATGCAAGCAATTTACACTCCAACAAGCAAAGGTTTTCATTTAACCAACCCTAAAGCAAAAGAAAGGGAAAGAAGCAGCATACGAACAGAGGGTTGATAATCCTGCCGTCTAATAGAAAAACCTTTGTAAATAAATCTCGTTGTTAGCGAGTAGCTACAATGCTGGCAAGGCTTCGTGTTGTGAGTGCAGAAGCATAAGGTGGCTGCTTGAGCCTCATGTTAACTTAACAGGCTTCCAAGGATTAAAGCAGTGCTCGAGATGATGATGACGTTTCCATAGCAACAGGCTCTCCATGGCCCCGGAATCATTTCTGGGTTGACTGTGATTTGCAGCTCAATCTGGTGTTTTCTGAGAACTCATTCCCTCTGTGTTTCTGTCCATCAATTTTGCTCAGTTCACACAGATTTTTTTTCTTCTCTAATCAGGTAACTTCACTGTATATATATATATATATATATATTTTTTTTTTTTATCCCTGTATTTATCATTTTCCTTTTCACATCCTTCAATCCCAAATGTACCTACTTAATTCCAATTTTACTTTATAGAAGTCTCTCTCCTTCAGTATTAAACTAATGCCTGAGGCAGTAAACCTATCCTAATGAGACTCACAGTGCTTCAGCCTAATCCAGTCTAATGTTTCATGAGGTTTATCCGTACAGATAGAGGAGAAATGAAGCAGAGTCCAGGTTACATCCTCATAATCAACTCTCTTATCTGCTATTTCACAAATAGTCCCTTAAATCATTATGTCATCTTGTTTACAGGCCTGAATTCCCACCAATGTTAATATCATTAAAATAAAATTGGAGTATATGTAATGACTTTTTTGCAGGCAGTATAACAAGGTGAAAAACAAAACGGTCGCATTTTCACTTGTAATGGGGAAATCTTCCTTGTTCACACATCCACTATGTAAGTAACGGTTAAAAATATTGTGAAGATTTAGTATAAGAGCAAGCTTCAGTATCAGACAGACCAAACGTTCCAAGACAATGCTCTGACGCATTTTAAAAAAAAAGTGAAACATATTTTCTAAGGATTACTTTTCATAAAACTCTGTCTGGAGCTGCAGAAGCACGCTGATCCCTTCCCAGCTCTGTATGTGGGCTTTGAATTTGACAGAAATGACTCCAGGTCTCCCAGGGAGAGAGAGAGGGAAGGTGACATTTGTGGAGTGTGAAGGTGAGGGGGCAGCATAAGTCCTTGCTGGACTGTGGGGGCTGTTTTAGGTGGTTTAGTGATGTAGTGGCAGATAGAAAATGAGTAGTTCCGACAGAACTGGGAGAACTCCCTGCTAATAGAAAGATATTCACAGTGGCAGACAGACAGTATCTCTCTTCAATAAAATTTTTGATTATAATCTACCATGTGTACGTATAGCCACTAATCGTATGTGTGTGTATGAGCTACTCGAGAGCTATTGATGACCAGAGGACATGTGTGGACTCAGCAGGACTCTTCTTATTGTCTGTTATCTGATTTGTCCGAAAGTCTCCATTCATCATCCGAAGGACATCCGCGGCTGAGAAAAGCTTCTGGTAATAAGTCTATAAGCCTTCCATGAGCACTGCTCTAACAAACACAGGTGTGTTTGTGTTTGTGCACTTTTATGTGTTACAAGCCCACATTACAGCTGTTATCCTGCAGTGTTGACTCTTAACAGCAAAAAGATTCAATTAGCGGTGTAATTGATGAATTGACTGCAGAAATCGACTGTGAATTACCCTGACCTCTCCCTCATTCTATGCGGTGCTGGCTAAAGTAGACTGTGGTGCCTGAATGCAAATTTCCATCTCAGTCAGTTGTTAGCGTTGACTGGATGTGTGTAGCTGTGTTGACAGTTCAAAAGCTTTGCCGTCCCTGCATACCGATGTAGGGGCTGCATGCATGGGCAACCCGATGGAGAAATTAGACTTGCAGGCTCATCTGGAGTGAAGACATCACACTGATTTAGTGACGTCTCCGAGGGACAAAGCTCCTCTTTTTGCACCTTCGCTTCATTAAGCAACTCATAAAGGAAGGCAGATCAATGAAGGGAGATAGCGTGCACACGTCAATGCCAGGGAAAGTGAAAAAGAGAGATAAAGTGCTTTATGCCGTGTGAAATGAAAGCAGTGAGACGCCATTCATCTGACAGCCCGAGGCAAACATATAAAGCTTGGCTTGAGCTTTATAAAAGCTGAGCACACACAGGTGAACACCTACATTACAGAGATGCCACTTATGAGGTGCTTCATGTCGGATATACTGACCCTGTACCCAAACAAGTGTTGGCGTATTAGTTCACCTATATTACCACACAAGAAAATCGCATTTGTGTAGGTCTAAAAATGCAAGAATTTTGATGAATGATATTTGCCTTCCTTAATTCTGATATTTTAAAAATCTGGTTATCATAATACTGTAGGAAATATTGTCATTATAGCAAAAGAAATTGTGGATAGGTTGATATGAAAGCACTAGCTTTGATCTATGGTCTTAGTCACACTGGCCTTCTCCCTCGTCTTTCTATCTTATCCAGTTCCTGAGTGTACAAAAGTTGAAATTTGACCTTGACCTAGTTTTCTCAAGGTCAAGGTCATCATCTCATTTTCATCCCCCTTGCCGCCCGAGTCATGTGCTTTTTGTTTCATCTTTCTATCTGCACACTTGTGAAGATTTGGTGGACTAACGAAACGGATGGACGGATGAACGAACACAAGAACACTGACAATTACCATACATCACCGCTTTGAAGCAGGATGTAAAAAAAGCAGTGATATAAAGATTAATTTCAGATCTTATTGTATATCTTTGACAGCTTAATCTCCACACCTTCAATTTCACCACATTGTAACTGATATACAGTATTGTACAGTGCAATCTACTTCATGTATTGCATGGAACAGCAGAAGGAGACATAAACCATAAACACATAATTGCCCCTGATCACCTGCTCTTCTAATAATTCATCTTGCAGCATAAAATCTTGATCAATTTGGAATAAACTGATCCTGGTTCTAAAATTAGTCTAAGATCAGTTTGTGCCCAAGTTCACGCAACATTTTCCACCACAGTCACCAAAACACCAAAATGAGTGGGTAGAGTATATTTTAAAAGAGCAATTTTCAATCCTTCCAATAGAATTTGAAACTCACATCTTTGCCAATGAAAAAATAAATCTATTCTAGATCTTTTTTGTTACTTCACTAGGATGCTTCTGGTTTATCTTTTAGTTGTTCCGCATTTTAGACACGTACATTTTAAATTTACATCAAATTAACTGCTAAATGGAACTCCTCAGGATGCCATATGCTGAGAGCTGAGTGAGTTGGTAGTTGCATTAAGATTAATACTATTTCTAAATACAAATTCCTTGATAAGGATATCTTTTTCATAGTGGCACATTTGAAAATATAAATTCATTCATTCATCTTCTTAACCGCTTCTTCTGCTTTTACGGGTCACAGGGAAAATATAAATTAGGTCCTTCAGATAGATCGAGACGCAGCTCATTAGGATGTCAGTGTATTCTGTTTTCTTACATTTGATTTTCAGGATAAGTTCCTTTTATTCAAATCATTTCCCGTGAACAAACAGCTTATTCTTTGGAGATAAACGCAGCACAAAGACATCATTTCACTTTTCCCTTTCCTCATTGTCATCTTATCTCATTTCTAAGAAACAGCCTGCATCTGGAATGAAAGAATGAAGTTGATGACAGATGCTCTGCTCTAAACCACGGCGTATTAGCTCCCATCCCTGTTGCACTCTCATGTCATGCTTTTACTTCTCGTTCTGACCTTTCAATGGAGATCATAATTAGTCCTTCATGAGGCTTATAGAAATTGCACTAATAGGCTCTGCCATTCAGCCAACTCCTTTTGAGCTGTAAATCAAAAAATGGCAGTGGAGGACGTGAGTATTTTATGACTTCATCCACCGGCATCTCAATTAATCTTGGAGTTGTAATTGAGTCTCTGTGAATACAAACATAGAAAAAGCAATGAAAAAGATGGAAGATAAGGTGGTATACATATCGCCCCATTTTGTGTTCTTGGATCGACTCTTCAGAAAAACTTATTATATATTTAATATATGTAAAATATATTAAATAGAGCAAATCGATTCAGTTAAATTTGCCAGTCAGATTAGAATCAGTTAGCTGCAGAGGATAGAAATCAGTTGTGGACATCAAGAGACTCCATCTCTAAGAGATGGAGTCTCCTACTCTGTGCAGCCACTGCTGCACAGAGTAGGAGCAGGATAGAGACAAGCAGCATTCAAACATCACATCCTGTGAATTGTCCAATATTCTTTACATATCAATCAGTCCACAGGCTGAGCAAAATTACTTCATCTGTCCAAACACTGGCGCATTGACTACTGCACATAAATCGCTCCTAATATTGCATCGTTTGACCGGTGAGAGAGATTAGATGCTGTGTAACACTTACTGTCATTGGAACCTTGATTTTCATCCCAGGTACGAACATAATCATCCTGTGAAAACATGAACAAGAAAATCATTTATTTTACGGCAGCAGGGATTAAAGAGCATTGTAATTCACAATGCAGACCTGAGTGTACAGCATTTCTCAGAGCATCAAATATTAACGCTGTCATCTTCACGGCAAAGGAAAGTAGTATACATTGTCATCATACACTGATTATAATGTGTGCATTAGGCTTGCAGCATGATAATTAGCTCTGGGGGTGACACTGGAGACAGATGGGTATGTATTGCGCCTTTATGTCTGTATGGAAATGAGTCCAACAAATCTAATGGTCACATGTGAGCCATATGGCATCAGGAGCGAGCTGGCTTTGAAAAGCTCTACCTTTTCCCCCCACACTTAATTTGAACATAATGTTCTAATTAAAACAGCACATTGAAGACAATATGAGAAAAAAAACAACAACAACAAACATCATATGGGAGGAGAAGCCAAGATAAGAATGCACTAAAAGACACAAAGGAATGAGTCATGAATAAAACAGAGTGTGTAAAGGCAGCATGAAAAGTGTTTTCAAAAGAACTGGAGAGAACTGACCTCCACCTCCTGGTGAAATGAGAGCAAGAGGAGAGGAAAGGACAACATTAGTCAAGAAATGTGTCATTTTAGATAGTGTTGGCATTCAATGACACCATAAGAGTCCATCTTTACTTTGAAGCCCTTTTTTCAAACAAACGCTGACAGTATTGACCTTTTGTGTCATTATACCTTAAGTCCGAGCAATACCTCTGACCATTGAATTAAACACACATGACTCTATTTTCACAAGATTTAAGGGGCTGCCACAGAAGACAGTACAAATGTAAAGCTTTCTGGACCATATTGCGGTCTCTGAAATCATAAACAGGAGTAAGAAGAATATTCGAGTAGACTTAAATCTTTGAAGAGATTTACAATCACCCACCCTCTCCCTCCTTAGCAATGACTTATCACAGTAAACATTTACAGCACTTGAGGTGCGTGCCAAACCGCTCTCTGCAAGGTGATAAATCCTGATGCAACACATAAAATAAGCATTTAGTCACAGAGGTAAATAATTTAGTGTAGTCCACTGCCAAGGACTATACTAGAGTGTTGTAATCCACAATGCTGTGTTCCTGCAGCTCACTTCCACTAAATGGACTTGTGTGTGGATTCTGAATCCACACTCTAGCCGAGAATCATGAATGATCGCCGGTTATGTTGTTTTAACCACGTTGGCCATGATTGAGTAATGCATCAACAGGGTAAGACCTCAAAGGCTTTACGACCTGGCCATTAAATCTGACGCTTCCCATGTCTCCTTTACTGATGCTTCAGCTCGTGCATTATTTAGCAGCCTTTCTGTATTTTATGTTTCTGCCAGGGCAGATAAGGGAAATGTCCTGCTGCACAGACAGGACTAGAAATCAATGTTTTCATAAAAAGAGGCTGCTAAAAATGTATTTTGGAGAAAATAAATTGTATGAAAGCAAGCATGAGACACTAAAGCGTAGCAAACAAGTTTGGCATGCAGCAGAGGAGCTGTATCATT
The DNA here is from genome assembly GCA_013358685.1 of Antennarius maculatus. Classification (NCBI taxonomy): domain Eukaryota; kingdom Metazoa; phylum Chordata; class Actinopteri; order Lophiiformes; family Antennariidae; genus Antennarius; species Antennarius maculatus. The sequence continues at coordinate 11,560,142 of CM023616.1, read as the reverse complement.
TGAAAAATATGATTCACGCAAGTTTTTGATTTCCTCTTGTTAAACAGAACAGGATGTTTATCCTTTGCATCAAAGTTGGAACCGTTTACCTTGTTGCCGAGATCCAGCATACTGATTGATTATTATGTGTGTTTTGGGGGGGTCTCACAACCAGATGATCATGTTCATCGTAAGATTTGACTCAGGGAATGAGGATCTGTTCAGCATTGTGGAAGCAAAGTGTAAAAAACAATTATTGTGGCGTGTTAGGCGAACTGAAACAGATCAAATAACAGAAAATGTATTTTCATTGGACACTTAGTGATTGACACGTGTTTCTAGGTAACTGCTGTTCCTCTGTTCACGTTGGATGTCCAGCTGCCTCTTCAGGAACAAAGGGCTCAGTAACGGCTCTCATGTAGAGATCTGTGCAGCCTCATGGAGGTTTACACTTGACCTTTTCTCGCAATTAATGTTAATATCTGGATCCATAGAGATAAGGCAGAGCAGCACTCTGTAAAACACCTCCAGGCATAAAACTCAACCAATTCAACCCACACCCATCCACATTGCCAGTTTTAATGTATGATGATGTTTTCATGGTTAGAATCTTTAAATAAATTAGTTAAAAAAAAACAAATTAAATGAAAGCATTACAGATGACACCAGTATTTCTGCATGGTGCAGGTTTGATCAAAGCAAAGAAATTGAATCTGTAGTTTCTGGCCTAAAGGGAGAGATTGTGGTTTGGCAAATAAAGGAAAGCATTTCCTTGTTTGGGCTTCATTGACAAATTGTGGAACGATTGCAGTAAGAGAGAAATGGGAAATGGTACACCTGTGTGTTCATCTACTGAATGATATGGAAAAAAATTTATCAGCAAATGAGGAAACATCCAAATACCTCCTGTGAACACCATTTTCTTTCATTCGTCTGCTACCAAGTCTGGATGATGGGCTAGATCCATGACTTTATTTCCACTTTCTTAAACATTGCGACAATCCCGAGGGCAGAGATTTTGATGTCTTGATGGTTCAGCCTCAGCGTCATTCTGAGTGCTTCTTTAGTTTCAACTTAAATAATTAATGAAAAGTCTACGTCAGATCAGTCCTAAATTCAACAAATATCTAACACAAATAAAAAACATATCACATACTTACAAAGACACATTCATTCATTGAGGTTTCAGTTTCTATTACTGAAAGGCTCGTGGATGTAAAACATGGTTATAGATTCAGTTGCATCACGAAATCCAAACGTGATGAAAAACAGCACAATAAAACACAATAAAAAATTACAATGCTCTGAGGTTCGACTGAGATGCTGCACACGGCACGTATCACATTCTCCCACAAACCATTTCACATGAAGACTCACAGCTTTTGTTTAGAGATCGCAAGAGGCAGACCCGAGATGAAAAAAAAACAAACCCTTCAAAATTTGCTCATCCTATATTCTCCATTTCATACATGCTGGAATGCAGGGCATGAGAAGCGGGCGTGCTGACCACTGTTTTTCTGCATGCACACTGGGCTGTGAGCTGAAGCTTAAACATTTCAGAGCAGAGGTAGAGCATCAAACGTTGAGATCCTGGCCTGCCTCCCTTGGACGTCTCAGGAACAGGCTTGTGCAAGAGAGATGTTAGGATTGGGTAAAAAGTGGGTAAAGCAAAAGGTGAAGCAGGGTTTATAACTTCAGGGAAATAGATCAATGCACACAATAAGGGTGAAGAAAAAGCAGTGATGGTCCCGCCAGGAGTTTCGGAATAAATCATGGGTGTAAAAATGTAAAAAAGATCTGTCTTTTTTTCTTTTTTCCTTCAATACGGACTTTCTCTCAGGTGCTATGTGGGCAGCAAACCTCAGGATTAAACCACTGTCATTCAGGTAGTGGAATCCGATATCATCAGTCAAAGAAGAAAATAGCAAAGACAGACTCGTAGACTCACTATACTGTGTGGGTGTGACAACATTTGGTGGATGAATTTTTGATTTATATTTCCATATTCCAAGTAGCATCTGCAGCAGCTCTGATGTATTTCAACCCTGAGGTCTGAAACTATAACCTGCCTTTAGGGGGTCCTGACTTACATGTAATTAAGTCTTTCAGACTTGTTGCACAATTTTTGTGTATGTCAGCGCATTATTGCATCCTTCAATACATGCATATGGCTGCACAAAAAAGCAAGTACAGCCAAGTGGGTCTGCACTCCTAAAAGTCTAAGTTACAATGAATAATTCATATATTTCTTCAGCTTCAGTTCAAATAGATTTCTATCTTACATACAGTACCTTGTCTGATGAATAGACATTTTACCGGCACTATACATTTGCTAACTGGCTCATAAATTATAAATTTCTTTCTTATTGAAGGTTATCAACAACTCATTTGCATCTGCAATGAGTGGTATGGTTCCACTTCCATTGTTCGCAGAGATGATATAAAGGTTGGAAACACCTCGTTGAAAATTGGAATCAATAATTTAAAGTGTTAAAATATTTTTTTTCTATTTCACTCAATACTGGTTGAACAATAGAAGAATAAACACCAACTGGTTCCACAGCTTTTGACAAGCATTTGGACTTGTATCAGCAATGAGCTACAAAACTTTCTTCACCTTTTCTGCAATACAAACAGCATGCACATGCAGCAGTCACACAGACAAAGCTATAAAAATCACACTTAGTCCACAAGGTCTCTGTGTACTGATGTACTCGCAATCTATAAATAAAATCAGACCTTGTGCATTTCAGAGCCCTGCAGGGAATTAGAAACAGTCTAGTACAAACGGCAAAAACCTTCATAGTTCACTGAAAACACCACAAACGGAAAAACAGAACTGTAACAATAAGAAATCAATGACATTACAATAATAAGAGCTACGAGATGGCTAAAATCAGACAGATAGGTAGATAGATAGATAGTGTGACTCACTGTTCAATCAATAACTGTTATTCTTTCCCCTCTGAATGACAGATTTTGTAGTACTGTAACACACACTGTTTCAGACATCCAGCGAGCCCCATTATCTCCTGAGTTAGCTCTGACATTATCACCGACCAGCTCTTTTCACAACAAGTAACTGTATGACTAAGTTTTCTAAATGCTCTTTCAATGTCACTCTCAGATATCCACTTACTAAGCCACTACAACATCCACATTTACACCGGGGCGGCACAGTAGGTAACACTGCTGCCCCACAGCAAGAAGGTTCTGGGTTCAATTCCTCTCTTTGTAGAGGTTGTATGTTCTTCCCGTGTCTGTGTGGGTTCTCTCTGGGTTCTCCTGCTTCCTCCCACCTCCAAAAAACATACAGCTTAGGTGAATGGATCGAAGCCCTGAGTGAGAGCCCGAGTAGTTTGTCTTTCATGTGGCCCTGTGAGGAGCTGGTGTCTCATCTGAGGTGTACTCCACCTTTCACCTGTAGACATCTGGGATAGGCTCCAGCAGATCCGTAACCCACAAGGCGGATAAGCAGCAGAAGGCAAGAAGATAGTGATTTGTCTTGTCTATAAGAAAACGGATGAATGGATGGATGTTCAATCGCTTTTATTTTTTCCTTTTCAGATTCGTTTCCATTGGTTACAGCACCAACAAGGCTGGCTTACACCGGCTGAGAGACTGAGACACATTTAAGCACTTATGTACAACTGCATATGCATAAAAATTTGACATGTATCACTTTTATTCACCACTTATGAAATTCTCTCATTCTCTGCTGCACCTGTGTCTTTCAGCTGTGGTTCTTCCACTGCAGTAGTAAGTAGCTGTACCTGTGTAAGCAAGGCATGAAAGCTTATTTTTCTCCTCCATAAGAGTCCACCTAGACCCCAGACAGCTAAGAGAACCAGGAGTTCCTCCACACCCTAAAACTCTTCTGGAGACTGTTGGAGGACACATTCCATCTGCACTGCCAACAGAACTCGGGACGTTTGCAGCTTCATGCAGACTCTGGAGTTTGATGATGAATGAGTCACACTGGAGCACACAAAGCATGACCACATAGACTAATGGATTTCTGATAAGCTGTTATCATAATTCATTTTATTAATGCACCAGTAGCAGTCTATTTGGACACCAGACAGCTTGGGGTATCTGAGTGGCTGAATGATGGGAAAGACAGACTGAGCACAGGGCAAACGGAGCGAACTGTTCATCCAGATAGTTTTTAATGGAGTATTTGGCCCCAGAGTTACAGATGATATTATCCACTATTATGTTTTGTACAGTGAAAGGATAAAAAGGATCTCTGACGGGTGGACCCGCGAACACAGAGTTATAATTTTGCTGGACTGCAGCCAGTTTAAGAAAATCCATGCAGGCCAAATGCTCATGAGCAGATCTCCCGTCAAACGTTCCCACATCCTCCAGGATGCGAGAACATGCCACAAGTCATACAGTGCATGTCTCATTCCTTAGCATTGACAAGGGATCTGATGCTTCTGAGAACATGTATTCTGCTCCTTAAAAAAATATATTGAATGAACAGCAGGTGTAATAATGATTGGTATGGGGTAACCCACTGCTGAACCACTGTTTAGGCAAGCATATATTAAGCCAGCTGGTATCGGCTCCAGTGTAACCTGTGACCCTCAAACGGCAATGGTAATCGTCTCGTCTTCAAGATAAATTAAAGAATTTTAAAATAAGCTGACAGAAAATTTTAAGCTGTAATCAAATTATTTATTTATTACTTACTAGGGTTTCTGGTTGGTGTCAACAGTAAACAACTTAGGTCCAGGTAAACACTGCAATGTCCTCCTCATCAGTCATTTAATAGGCTCCTGTCTGAAGTCATCACTAAGAGCAAAACATGAGACCAATTTCATGGCTTGGTAACTCCACGTACAGCATTGTTTTTACAAATGGAGTTAAATTTTTTTTTTAATCTATTATGTTTACCTTTAGTAGGCAACACAACTGTATTTACTGAGCACAAAAGGCATTTAATTTCAAATTGGAATAAAAACAGACCGCAGGTACACAACCAAAGTGGGTGTCTGTCCCTAAAATCATCTTTAAATGAGTGTGTGACAGACAATGAGATGCATTTTTATTGTTATAATTACTTCTTTCTATGGCATGTAATTCATTTATTAATGGATTATAAAGTTGTTCAATCCAATTCCATCTTGACCTTGGAATGGACTACAAAAAGATCATTAACAAAATTGGACTCACTTCAAGAACTGATAAAGACGTGTGCAAACACACACATCTATTGGACTGAATGGACGATTCAAAACAACAATGTACCAAAATAAAATAATTTAAATGTGATATGTAATATATGAATTTGGTTGATGATGTGTTGTAATGACAGAGATGTTGTTGATTCTGGGGACGGGAATTTCACAAGCCAATGGCTTCTACCCGTCAACCCTTTTTTTTCTTTTTGGATGTTGGTGTTGATGCTTCAACACTGATGAAAATGAAGTCTGCTGTAATAACATGCCTGCAAAGAAAAAAAATAAACTGAATAAATAAATTATGGCTGAGAACTCTTTTCTTGGTCACCCTCTTAAGTAAGAAATGGCATCATGGACACTGAATTAACAATTCCTTCTGTTACCATTTAAATTTGAAATAAAAGTTACTATGGACTACAAGAATCAGTCACTCAAAAAGCAGGACTGTCAGCCTCTGTGTAAAAATGACATCCCTGGATTCTGATATCTTCCGTCCCTGTTCCAATCTCTGCTTTTTCCCAGGATTTGGTGCATTAATGGAATGAAACGTTGAGTGCACCTGTCAGATTAAAGGACTGAAGGACCCCATTTTATTATTTGTTGACTGTAACTGTTACATCTAATCTTCTTGTCTTCCTGTAAAACAAATTGAATTGTTGTGCGGAGCTACTTTTATGGGCAGTAAAAGAGCCTCTTATTCTGATGTTGCTTTTAAATGTTAAAATACAATAATATATCTAATATTTTCAGTGTACGTTCTTTAATTTATATTTTGTGTGTGTTTGTGTGCATCTCTGGGAGAAAAAAAAAATCTCATCTCATGTTGTACATCTTTGATCATGGCTTTTCTGTGTTGTTAATATTCTGCTATCAGAGGTGCAGCATCAATTTGTGTAATCTGAATACCCATAACTGTATCACTGGTAGTTCTAACCTGGACCCCGAAACAGGACTACAGATGGGGATAAAAAACACAAACCCCTCATCTCAACACAGTAACATGAAGACTGCTGTTGCTACGGCAGCGAGTGTGAATCAAAGTGGTTTCCACGGCCGAATCCCCAGAGAGGTTGGTGGTTCGTCCCTGTGATGTTCCTCCTGTCATCATCACCAGAGACATCAATGCCGCTCCTGGCTCTCAGCGCACACGTAAAGCCACGTAACAGCCGGAATAGAACGAGGCTTTGGCCCTTGCGTAAGAGTACACATACAGGATACTACACATGAAGACCAGCACCTCTGGGAATAATGATCATGAGAGAGATGGGCTGTTTCTGTTGCACAACAGCTTTGATGATGAAATAAAGAAAACAGAGAACGCAGAGGCAGTCATATATTCAAATTGGAAACGAGCCAACATAGTGGTAACCCCTTAAGCAATCTGAAAAAGACGATTCCACTTTCCCCTCACGCTTTGAAGATACTCCACAGATTCAGCGCGTGTTTGTCTTTTATTTACTCTTGAAAAGGACTGAACATTATGTGCTTGAATTCAGAAAGAAGCTGCCACTGTCACACACATTTGGAATCACTGATTTGTAAATAAAGAGCAGCATCCAGTGACTTAGAATCCTTCAGTAATGCTGACTTAATCTTTTCGTGCCCACAAATTCATTACTGGACTATAGTACAGTCCCAGAGGATATTCTCTTTAATGAAGTCAAAGTAATCCTTTTCCATGAGTGGTGGCTGCCAGTGTTAACATTTTCTTTAAGGATGCCCATGATCCATAACTTAAAGATCTGTGTATCAAAAATGACACCTCATCCTATATGTTGGATGGTTATTGCTTCTAAGATGTAGCGTTATTCTCACGTCAATACTCAAGCCAAAGCCGAATGCTCACATTTCAAATCCAATAATGGTACTAATCAAATGGTAGTGACCACCCTGGATCAATTAAAAACCATTTAAGCGGAGTTATAAGGAACATAATCCTGATGCACTATTGTCCAAATCCTGTTGGGATCAACTGCTGATAGCCTCAAAGAGCTGGAGGCAAAACAATATCCTTACATTTACAGACACAGCAATATATCAATTATCAATGTGCATCCCCTGCAGGCATTAATCAATCCCTGCAGCCCGTTCAGTCTGTTCAGGAGGTGAATGCATCAATCAATCCCCTCTGCTCTAATTGCTTAATTCTCTAGTTGGTGACATCTCCTGGGACATGTGTGGAGACACATTTGAGGTAACCCATATTCAAGGCGCTTTGATGAAAAGGCTCTACACTGCTCATGCTGTGCAAATGAGACTGAATCATTCATAGCGTCTAATTAACCAGTAGGAAGCTAAAACTAGGAAGAGTAGTGGAGTGTATGTGGCTTGTGTTCCTGACCTCAAGGCATGTTTCATCTCTTGACTTGGAATACTACTGTAGGGACTTAATGAGGAAGTTTAAAAAGCATTCAATCACTGCTGGAATTATCCCGAACTGCTGGACTTATTTAATATAGAGAACATTTTGTGTGTGCTGCTTTGTAGTTCTTGTTTGATTGTGTGTGTGTGTGTGTGTGTGTGTGTGTGTGTGTGTGTGTGTGTGTGTGTGTGTGTGTGTGTGTGTGTGTGTGTGTGTGTGTGTGCGTGTGTGCGTGTGTGTTTGTGTGTGTGTGTGTGTGTGTGGGTCCAACACTGAAAACAAGTTGTGTGTGGTGTGTATTTAGAAAAAAAAGAAAAAAATTCTAGAAAAATTTTTTTCAAGAAAAACAAACAAACAAACAAACAAACAAACAAACAAACAAACACACAAAACACTGACAACAAGTTGTGTGACGTGTGTATTTTCAGCCTACCAAAGTGTGTGTTAACAATTGCAGCCCTCTCTAAATGGCCGTGCGCATCTACCGCATTACGGCGCGCCTCCGGATCAACGCGGCGGACTCACGTCTCTGAAGCGGTTCCAGTGCTTGATCTTGCGGCTGTACTGTGAAATGGTGGACAGCCACTGCTCGTCCTCCATGAAATTCCCAGCTTTTTCCACCTCCTTGGCGCTTTTAACGTCGGACTGGAGCGTGGATCCCGAGAACATTACCAGAAGAGGGACGAGAAGGCGCACGATTTCCGTGATTTCCACCATGGCAGCGGACAATAAACACGTCGCACACCCACACACACACACACACACACCGGCTGTCGGCCGTCCTCTGGTGGGAGGGGGAGGATGCTGAGGCTGGACTGGAACCACCAACAGATGAGCCTGGAGGATGCTCCTTCTGCTGCTGCTGCTGCTGCTGCTGCTGCGTGTGTGTGTGGATACGTCACAGTATTTGCATTTTAGTTGGAAGTTGGTGTTTACATGCTTAGCCTTGAGTTGTCACGTGATGCCCCCCCTACCCCCTCCCCCAAACACACACTGTGTTTTTATTTAATTTGCTGCAACATACGAAATGAAAAAAACAGAGAATCATGACATGATGAATTAGTGATGGTTTGATAAATCAAAATCTAGAAATACTTGTGTTTTCTTTTTTCTTTTTTTTTTTGCAGTTTCTCATGCTAGAATGTTTTCCCCACATAATGAACTTCTATACCTCCACAGTTCGGAGATATGACCATTTTATTTGTATATTGCATTTCATACATGTCCAATGTACACTGAAATACGGGTATAATAAATGTGAAAACCCTGTAAATTAATGGAGCAAGAGATACAAAATTTAACATTAGTGCAAGCAATGGTGGGATACAGTTCAGATACAGGTAGAAAAGCATTTGCATTGTGCCACGCTGTGCATTATCTGACCGTATCCACCGTGCTTGGTGCACCACTGCCTGCTGCAGTCTCAGTCAGTCCATGGAGAGGCACATTGAGTGACAGCTTATAATTGAAGTGTTGCATGAACTGAGGCCATCTTCATTTAATCCTGACAAGATTGCCGGTGTTTGTCTGTTAATAAAGTTGGGCTTGAAGAAGGGTGCCGTCCATTTTCTCAGCGGAACACAATCACGTTCATGAGAAAGATAAAGAGAGAGGAAGTTGATAAAATATGACACAAAGGACACTGGGATGTGATAAATGTCTGCCAACAATAAAGCACGTCTTGTCCTACATAAAGTGCATGTTGCATGTAAGGTAAGTGTTTTCAGGCAGGTATTTGGTGAAAACCATGGGGTTGAGGCATAGTCACGATCATGGACCCATAGATTGATATGATGCGTCAGTCAGGTGCCCAGACACAAGAGATTAGAATATGGAAGACCAACAACGTTCATCTAGTCAGTTAAAGACAAAATAAGGAATCCTAGAGTCAGACAGCCAAGGGGGGTTTCAGGCAGTCTCTTCAAAATAACTGGGGAAAATTGTCCCATGTCAGTCATGCTAGTGACGCCCCAGATCCAAATCTGTTGCATTGTGAAGCAACGAGTGGGAATCTAACTACGATGCTTGCAATAGCTGCAGGGCAGACACATGCACAGATCAAGTTATAGTCCTCAACAATACACGAAAGATAATGCCAGGTAACCATGGAATCTGAACTACAGATGGATCGGTAAGATTTCATGGGTTTATTATTACACTTTAATTTACTTAATCTGTACATTTGTAAAGTTCATGGACAACATCACATCATATAAATGATATTTAGTGGTAGATTAATATGGTTTTCTGAATGTGTATTTGCCACAACTGCAATCTGCCTTTTGGGAGGGTAATATCTATACTGCAATGTTTCAACACTCAGGCGAATGTCTGGCGAAATCTAGTCAAGTAACTGTACCCTCATGATTGTTTAAAATAAATTCTTTGAACCCTGAACTTTCATTTTCAGATTAAAAAAAAATTGTTCTGTACTTTCGTTAATGAAATGGGATGTAATTACAGAGAGAAAATTCTCCTAAAAACACTAGTTTTTTATTTTAATTGTACTGGAGCATCAAGTCATTTAGAAATGGCCTCACCTCTTCTATCTCCACTACACCACTTGTTTGGAATTAGAACCAACCCTTTTGTGAAATGTTTGATGGAATTTTTGTGTCGCACCGGCTCACCGACACAAGATACAGAAACCTGTCTCATGTTTTGTATTTCATTGTCATGCATTCTTAACTGTATTCAATAAAACAAAGAGAACTTTGACAAAATATGATGAAAAGAGACCACTACATATTTTTAGACAGATATTTTGTAATCAGCAGAAAAATAAATCTTCCCAGTGGAATCCATACACTGGTGGTGGTGGCGGCTGATGCCTCTACCTAGGCTCAAGAGGCTGAATAAATAACAAAACAAATTATGACTGGCCACAATAAATGCTTCAACCAAGCAAACTTAATCATTTTTGAGGGTTGAGTCCTTATCGTTATTCAAACAATTATATCAAAGTCAATCAAAGTCCATTGTGCAGAAAATTTTCCAAATTACACACGTAAAACGAAAAGTCTGGAAGACAAAAAATTATTCTATCCCCCCCAAAAAATGTAGTGAAATCATCTGTAAGTTTGAATCATAAGTATAAATCCAACACATTAACATTTAAGGGCGGCGCAGTGGCGCAGTGGGTAGTGCTGTCGCCTCACAACATGGCGGGTCCGGTTCGAGTCCTGCTCTGTCCGGAGTTCGCATGCTCTCCCCGTGTCAGCGTTGGTTCTCTCCGGGTTCTGCTGCTTCTTCCCACCTCCAAAAGCATACGCTTCAGGTTGATTGGCCGGTCCCAAATTGCCCTTAGGAGTGAGTGAGTGTGTGTGTGTGTGTGTGCATGGTTGTTTGTCTTTGTGTGTGGCTCTGCGGTGCACTGGCGTCGTGCCCGGAGTGTCCCCCGCCTCACACCCTGGCCCAGTTGAGATAGGCTCCAGCTCCCCGTGACCCGCTACGGCGGATGAAGGCAGAAAATGAATGAATTAACATTTAAGGAAATATTATCATCTGCTGTTGTTTAGCCTTTTACATGTTGGTAGCTGATTTGATTGGACATTGTATTTAAACAGAATATATAAAAAAGCTTTATGATCCCAAGAGTAATCCCAATAGCCAACAAATCTTAATTAATTCAAAACCAAGATGAAAAACATTGGCAGCATCGCTAAATAATGTTCTAAAATGAGAGGTAGCATCATTTAGGGATGAATCACAGAAGAAAAAAAACACTTATAAATAATGATAAGATCTCTTTCTGTTTGATTTAGATGCCACAGCTCCATACATATGCACTGACTTTCTAACTCCTGTACCTATCAATTACAAATATAGCTTCTGAGTCTACTGACGTTTGATCGATCACAATAATAGTGCTCTTTCACAGGGACAACAAATACAAACTGGAGACTACAAATACTTCAGATACTTTTGTGTTGATTTGAAGGACAGTAAAGGGAAATAAATTAGCATTCAGTCCTCGTATACTGCAGGTGACAGCGCAACAAAAAAAAAAAGAAATAAAATTTGAATTGCGGTTTCAAGAGTGATATGTGTGTTAAGTTCATGTAAAACAGGAAGATAAAAAATCAGACAAGCTGCAGACGTGATCAAAACAGCATATAATGAATGCTGTAAACGCATTACTGAACATTGATTATCACATTTATTTACCCTTGCTTTTTGTGTCCAATTGATTGAGAGAATTTTTTTATGTTTTGATGGAAACTTAAAAAAAAACGCTCTTTCCAGTTTCATGCTATCAGTTGACTTTCTTCTTCTTCTTTTCCTTTTGGCTTTTCCCTTCAGGGGTCGCCACAGCGAATCAACCGCCTCCATCTAACCCTGTCTTCTGCATCCTCTTCTCTCACACCAACTACCTTCATGTCCTCTTTCACTACATCCATAAACCTCCTCTTTGGTCTTCCTCTAGGCCTCCTGCCCGGCAGTTCAAAACTCAGCATCCTTCTACCAATATATTCACTATCTCTCCTCTGGACATGTCCAAACCATCTCAGTCTGGCCTCTCTGACTTTATCTCCAAAACCTCTAACATGTGCTGTCCCTCTGATGTACTCATTCCTAATACTCTGAAATGAAATTGTCTGTTGTGTGTAATAGATGAAAGGTTTTGTAAAACCATTGTTTAAGTAAAGTTCATACAACAAAATGCATTTCGTGATTGAGTGGAATGCTTTCCTTTCCTGTCTATGAATGGAGTTCCAGTAACTTCCAATGAATGTTTGAATGTTCAAACAGCCTATGTTGTTGGTTCATTAACTCCTAATGCTTTGATTAAATAAACAGTGTGTTGCAGCCAAACATCAGGTCATTATCATAAATTGGGACCTAAATGATTGCTCTTATTTTTATGCAGGAGCAAACAGCCCTGCACAGAGATAAAGTTTCAGAACCAAACAGGGCTCTGATGAAAGAGGAGTGAGATGCTACATGTTGATATTTGAATTGGAATAATTAGCAATTTTCATATCATGAGCCATAATTTAAGAACACACACAGTGAAAGTAAGTTTGTTACTGCTGAACTTCAAGAAATCATTCCAACTGTCTCAGTGGGACAGGTTCTGATCATAACAACATGCTGTTGCTATAGCTACAGCCTGACAAACACAATCTGGGGACCCGTTATGCCCCTCCTGAATTAATTAACAACATAAACACATTCAAAGAAGATTTGCGGTAACATCTATTGAACAATATTGTGTTCTCCATTAGACACATATGAATTTATGTGGTTAGTTTGCAATTACAAAAGGGATTTTATTTCCTCTAATTAATTTTTTTTGTCAGTAAATAACATAATATTTTTTATAATATTTTGCAGTGTATCTTAAGGTTATATGTCTGATCTCCCATCCATGTGCATGGTGCACAGACAAGTCGAGTAGGAAAACAAATTTTAACGAGGCAGTCAGAGACTGAACATCACGAGACTTACCCTGACCTACCCTGACCTACTTTCAGGGTTGGTCAGGGTAGGTCAGGGTACCCTGAAAGTAGTACCTGACTAGTGCATAGCTTTGACCTTTCAGGGTAGGTCAAAGCTATGCACTAGCATAGGTAGATCAAGGCACTCGCTTTGATCTATGGTCTTACTCACACTGGCCTTGTCCCTCGTCTTCCTATCCTATTTGGTTCCTGAGTGTACAAAAGTTGAAATTTGACCTTGACCTAGTTTTCTCAAGGTCAAGGTCATCATCTCATTTTCATCTCCTTTGCCGCCCGGGTAATGTGCTTTCTGTTTCATCTTTCTATCTGCAATGGTTGTGAAGATATTTGGTGGACATACGAACGAAGGCTTTGAAGCGGGATGTAACAACCAAACAGATTACTGTAGTGCAGAACAATAAGTGAGAGTGCACTGCCCTCATCTGCCTGTAGAATGAATTACACCAAACGAAAGCCACAGTTCATATCCTGTTCAACACATGAAATGACAAAAAAATGACACACACACACACACACACACACACACACACACACACACACACACACACACACACACACACACACACACACACACACACACACACACACACACACACAGTATATTCAGTATATACTGTATAATATTTATGAAAATATTATACATATTCCACATTTATATGGTGCAAAATCAAGTACCGGTAGGCAGGCTCAGTATCCTTTTTTAAATATCTCCTCAAAATTCACTTTAAGGCTTTTTCTATAACAATCTGTTTGATTCAGATTTTTTTATAAAATTTTAAATTATTTTTTGGTGATTTAGATTTTTGGATCAACTTATTTTTGCATGGCTCACTGCTTGTAAGTTGGTTTTTAAATGATGAAAAATCGATAAAGTTCATTTACTAATTCCACCACTGTTGAATTTTTTTTTTTTTTTCAAAAGATGATCAAATAAATGTTTTTCCTTTTTTTCCTAGAAAATAAAGGATCAAATTCAGTTGCGCTGGGACTGAACCCCGTGTGCCTTGTGTGTATTTTTATATTACCTGCATTTGACTAGTGCCTTATTAAATTTTGCAGCTCTCACAACAGGAGCCTTTACGACGTGCCTTTAAACACAAAGAGGTGATTCAGTTCGAGCAGATCGCTTAATATTATGAAAGACCATTGATTATCTATACATTACTGATAGTGACGTTATCAGTAATCAAAGTATTAGAAGGAGCAGAAGGGTAATGATAAGATAATAAACACAATATTTTTAACATGGAGACAAGAGACTTTTGCTGCTGGTTCATAGGAATTCCTCAGAAATGGCTGAAAATCAGTTGTGCAGCTTTGAACAACATATGCATGGACCCTCTAACATTCTGTTAGAAATGCTGGAACCTTTTCTTGACTTTAGCCTTGAACTGCATATTATTATCTTCCAGAGACCTTCGACTCATTTGCTCCATGCCTTAACCTCTCACATCTGCGCGTCTCTATTTCATGTGCGCATCTTTTAACTTCACTGTAATGATATAGTTATTGTTAGTAATGACTACAAACATTCCATACTACACACACACATGCATTGTCTTATCATCCTGAAGCTGGGCATTTAGAAAAAAACAACAACAAATACCTGAAAACAAAAGGTTACAGCAAAAAACAGACGGACAAAGAGTCGAAGAATAAAGCATCTGTTTGATTCCGATTTTGATAGCTATATCAATAAATACATATATCGATCTCCATGATAGTAAACGTTTGTTTTCTACTTTCCTATAGAATTATTACACTAAAAATACTCCCTATAAAATGCATTGGTTAAAATACTCCAGAATGTCACAGTCAGCGCTCGCATTTCCGACCCTTTGTGACAGGAGACGAGGTGTACGTGCGTGACGTGACGGGCTGAGCCCACATGAACCATCTGTACTGAAAGCTTTTTTACACTTTTTATCCTAAAGCAGGATTTTGTTTAACAGCATCGAACTCATTTGGTTTCACCGTTTAGCGTTTGACTGTTAGTTTTTCCAAAATGTTTTTTAAATCTATGTTTATAGCAAAGGTTGAGGGTCAACCCCCAGCGGGGTCAGAAGGTGCTTCTTCCAAGGGGACCAAAAATGTTACCAGACAGGCTCGAGCTGCGAACGTGAGCTCAAACCTCATTGGTTGAGGAGTACCATAGGCGGGGCAATGGGCATAGGGTATATATGGCTTTGTTCTATTGTTGCAAGATGTGTTTTTCTGCTGGAGGGACCTCCTGTGTGAAAATACCAGAAAGCACTTTTGAAGTAACTGGATCTTTTTCTTCTTGCAAACATGTCTTCGTCTTGCAACAGTTCTGTGGACAGCAGCTTTTCTCTATCTCCAACAGAGGACGGGTCTTCCAAGAGGCTGTCCTGGGGCAGCTTGATGCAGAGACTGACTGAGCTGAAGGGGATCAACCAGGCAGAACATCATCAGTGCAGCTTCAGTGAAATGGGTAGGTGCAATGTGTGATTTTTGTTTTGTGTTTTTTCAACAATTTAAAAGATGACCACCTGACAAAACACAAACGGGTAAAGATAAAAGACAGATGGGTTTACTGAGAGTGATTCTAAAGGCCTCAACTTGTGTTCTTGTTGTTTCAGGATCCGTGGCAGACATGAACCTTTCAGAATCTGACTGCAGTTGCTTCTTCCCTCTGGAGGAGACCTTGGCTGCAGAGGTTACAGAAACCATAGCACTAAGTCTAATTGATGCCTCAGACATTCTTGGCTGTTCAAAAGTTATCTTACCTGACTGTCTCCTACAAAACATCAGCCAGGAGCTGCTACACCTTGCTTTCAGTGAACCTTGTGGTCTCAGGGGGGCACTCATTGACCTCTGCGTTGACATAGGGGACCAGGGTTCCTTGTCCACTGTCGATCAAATCGCAGTAGATGACACCGTAGTCCCAACTTTCCAAGTAACTCTTGTGCTGAGACTTGGCTCGATCGGGGTGTGGCCAAAAGTTCAGAAGTTCTTTAAGGTTGGCAAAACATATTTGACACCTGTAACATCTGCTAGTCAACAAAACCCTCGGAGGCTGAGTCCAAGCTTCAGGGCTATCAAGAGAAAACTTTATTGCTCAGGGGAGTTGCTGATTGAGGAATGCTGCTGACCAGCTCTTGTCTCTGATATGCATGACTGAAATTATAGCTGATGTGAAAGGTGGCATTATTTTTTTCTTTTTAAACATTTCCACCACAAGATGCATTGATGGGATGGTTCTGAAATAACATGTTTGCACCTGTATTCTATGTCACGGTTTCAGTGGAACCAAGTTATGTCTGAGGGGAGCAGCATGTATGAAAATGTCTTTCTTACAACTTAAGTTTCACCTTTAAAGGAGTGACTTATAGTCAAATGTGTTTTTTACATGTGTAAAGGAAATAAATTATTTTACTAACTTGTGAGAGTTTTCTTCCAGCTCATGAGCAATTAACGTTAAAAAGAACACATAGGAGTTTAGGTATGTGTATCCACACTAGCAGTACAACTATGGAAATGAAGATGTTGGTCCAGAAAAGCATCTATTATACGTGGATGAGTACAGTACATGAATCCCAATGACTTGGTCTACCAACTTCACATCTAGTCCACTTGCACATTTACATTAATGCTTTTGGACGAGTTCATTTCATTTCATATCATTACTGAGCTACAATGTAACCAATATTTTAGTTTCTGACTAAGTACCCTTTTTGGCCATAAGTTTTAGGCAAATATCATCAGGTATGAGTGTGTGTGTGTGTATGAATGATTCTCTATGTAAGGCCCTGTGATGCGCTGGCAACGCATCCAGGGTGTACCCACTTCTAGCCCACAGCCAGCCAGGAATAGGCTCCAGCATAACCCCCTAACCGTAACTTCAGATATGCAAGGATGAATGAGTGAATGCAGGAGTCGACCATTGGACAAATTTATTTCAAAGAATTTTTCATACAATTTGAACATGTTAATTTAATAAATATTGTTTACTTCTCTTTGTGCAATTGATTATCAATATTTTGATCCAACAGGCTACAAGCAACTTCACACAACAATATAGTTAATGACAAGAACTCTAATAAACCCTGAACTGTTCAAACTAAAATGAATATTTACATTAGTAAGAACTATAAAAATGATACACTTTTATGTGAGTGGCTCAGGCGTATGTCTATGACAAGGCCAGGAGGATCCTCCAAATGTTAAAAAGGGAAACAACAAGACAGACAGCTTAACCTAGCAGCTTGGTTTATCATTCCAACTACACAGTGTATCCAGGAAGTATTGACAGTGCTTCACTTCTTCCACATGTTGTCATGTTTCAGCCTCATTTCAAAATGGAATAAATTCATTTTTACCTCATTATTCTCCACTTTATACTCCATGATGACAAGATTTTTTGGGGGGATTTTCACAAATCAAATATTTGAAAAATGTCTTTATTTCCTTTTGGAAAAAGGCCATAACAAAACAAAATGTAGAAACAGTGCTTGTTGTTAATACTTTCCAGGTTCACTGTATTTCCTCTACCTGGTGAGGTCAGTCATCGTGAAGACACTAGAAAATGTCAGCAGTCATCTCAAAGCTTCTCACAGTTCTACAGGAAGTCAATCTGCACTATCCTGCTGAGAGGCTCCCTGGTGAGGTCTGTTGCCCACTGCATGTAAGGCATCTTTGATTCTCTTGGCTTACTGCAGAAATATGGTCTGATTTGAGCGGGCTCTGACCGATTTCTTCCAATTAGATTCAAGTACCAACGGACCTATGAGAAACAACACAAATCAATGATTGCATTAACCACTCTAAATATTAACAAAATACACAACGACAATAATAAACAGTATTACTGGAAAATTATGTAAGCCTGACACATTTCAAATGTCCCAGTCAAGAAGGCCAAAATCTGACAATTAGTTTTATCTCCATGTGATAGAGCATGAGGACTGTTCATGTTGGAGAGGCGTGCTTGTAGAAAACTGACATCTGAGACAACAACAGCTGATAGTTGAATAACAGGTGTCAGTCCTTGCATGCAACTGCATTAACCAGCATCAGCAACTTGAGATAAAAATAAAGCTGCTTACATGTCAGAAGAGGATCGTCAGACACATCATGCACAAAACTTGAGATATCTCACGTATACAGCAGCAATACTCCTCTGTTGTGTAGCGTCGCTGTGATGTTTTTATGGTAACCCACCTGTATATGTGCAAGTGGTTCCTAGCCATCCAATATAACCTGAATCTCAGATAGTCTGGAACAGCTGGGAGTGGGCATTCTCTGGGCTTTTTCGTACAATGCAGAATCCCCGAACGAACGAGCACGGTACAGCAAGCCTTCCTCTGGATGTACAAAAGAAATGAACTTTATCAGGATGTTGAGTCCCGATCGCATACTAAACATACAATCGTTCAAACGCATTGTGATGATTCTCTGGGAGTTCTGGAAGTGAATCTTGTTTAATGTAAACAAAGAATGAAGAACACATATACGAAGGAAAATCAGCTGATATCCACCTGGATGTAGAGCAGAGGACCAACATTATATCAATTAATCAGTCGAAAATTCATCAATAATTATAATTTGTAAATAATTATTATTGATAAAGTTAAATTAATTGCAAAGTAAATCAATGGAAAAAAATTGAGCAAGGCTGTTGGGAACGTACTGTGCTGCTTTTCTTTCCAACAGTTGTTTCGGAGGTTGGAGATATAATCTTCTTCTACACTTCTCTCAACATTCTTCAGGTTATTTGAATGTTCTTCATTAAAACGGTCTCCCACATAGAAGAGCACCTTCAGGTTTGCTGTATGCCTTTTGTGAATATGTCCAGCTGACCTAGTGCATTGACAAGAGGAAATGGAGAATTGAGAAGAAATAAATGAGAGTGAAACCGATGTTGAGACTTTTACACTCAATAAAAACATTCTCTGAAGAGTGTAAGACTTACGGGCGGTAGCTAAGGCTGTACGGAGGCTGGACGACCATCAACTGGCTCAGTGCAGAAACAATGATGAGGATTAAGATGGGCAATAGCTGGACGAACAGAGCCAGACCTCCCTGTTCAAAGGAAAAAAAACAAAAAGCACATGTTACAGTATGTCAGGTGGTATAACATTCAAAGGTAATTGAAGTATTAAAGACAATTCTTACATCTCTCTGCTGTTCTCGTCTTTCTTGTCTATTTTGATGTGCAAAATGCATTCTTCCATTTCTGTAAACATGTACATTATCTGAAAATGAAGAATTAAAAGCAAAAATGAGACAAAATATATTTAAGTGATTATCACATTTCAACTAGAGAGAACAAAATATGCAGTAATAATAAGAGCTGCCAGTGGGGCACCACTGACTGTAAAATGAATGCCTATTAAAAGCACCTTTCTTCCACTCTGAAATCTATTGATAGCAGAGTTGCTCTATTAACTGTGTGACGCAAGTGTGAACCAGAGATTGACTGAAGAGTTTGGAATCTCCTTAGTATGAATATATTTTCCAAGTTGGCTAAATTCTTCGCTGATTTTGACAGACTATGTGTGATTATTTGGAGCGCCACATGTAGCAACTCAGCTTCAGCAAAATTTCAGAGTAATAATCCTTTAGAGTGAAACTTGTGTTAATGGTAAAAAGGTGTATCGCTGCAGAAATGTTTTGTATAATAGTGACAATCAGTGTTGCCTAAAAGGCTTACATTGAAGATGTACAGAAACTGCATTCTTGAGGTCATCTAGCCCATAAATTCTCAATATTATGTTAAATATTAATTATATGTACACTAAGTATTTATATGTTGGTCAAAGGTTTAAAAATTGTTTCACTAAAGTTGCTGATAAAGCTGAGTGAAAAGCAGGCAGGATTATGTAGGAATGGAAGAAAAACACAAATACAGTACATATTTAGAATTTCTACTACAATCCATTACGAGTGTTGCAAACAAAACAACTGGAGTTAAACTTTAGGTGGCTAATTCTGACTAAAACCAGTTGGTTAAGCTCCCTCACACCAGACAGAATAACGCAATTAATGGTCAGTTGTTGACTTTGTCTACCAGAGCGTGTATTCAGAACATTCCCTCCTAGAAAAACCATTACATAGTAAAACAATAATAACTACAGTAAGTAGGTTTTATTGATCATCATATCAGCAGGATAGTTAACTGATTACTGTTTGAAATTCAAGGACTGCATATGAAAAATTGGTGTACGGCTCTGGAACACTGTTGTAGGATTTTATACAATTTAGCAACGAGGTTGCAGATTGCACACATCTAAGTACCGCACACTTTCCCTTTGTAGTATGTGGAGGAATCTATACTGGCTGCTAATTAACATGCACAAGGATCTTTCTCCTGAATCAGAATGTTTTAATCATTTCTAAGTCTCTGTAAATAAACGTTTTCCACAGACTGACTTGAAAGACTCACTGTTATTGTAAGAAAAACACATTTTCATTTATACACACTTGATGGGAAACCTGCACCAAAGAACATATTGAAGAGGTCCTCGGGTGAGATGTCCGCTTCAAACTCGCGATGCTGTCTGTGTCTGAATGGGTGCGCCCTTTCTTCTCCATACTGGTCATACTGCCTTCGTTTGTCAGTATTACTCAGCACAGCGTAGGCATTACCAATAGCTGAAAGACACGTACACTTAATAAGATGACATTTCGAGGTCTTCCATAGAAGTGCACTATAAATTACGTTTACCTTTAAATGCCTCTGTTGCCCCAGGTGCATGATTTTTATCTGGATGAAATTTCAAAGCCAGCTTTCTGTAAGCCTTTTTAAGGTCTTCTTCAGAGGCCGTCTTTTCTACTCCTAGGATTTGGTAATAATCTTTACAGCTCTTAATCCTAGATGAAGAAAAAATCATGAGAACTTAAAAATCAAACAAAGATACAGGCGCGTCCCTTGAGATAAAATGACATCAACTATGGCTTGAAGAAACTAGACCAACACCCATGAATGTATAAATAAAGCTTATAATTAAGATAATTACAAAGCATGAATCTTAGTTCTAGAAATACTATTCTACATTGGATACACTGAACGTCTAGGCTTGTGATAGTTATGATATTGTGATATACAGTACTCTCTACATCTTTATGATACCTTATATCACTGATAATGATTGAAAATAGCGTTCTTATTGATAATTCACTTTAATCTAAGTATGGATGTAAAGCGTCTTTGAGTGTCCAGAAAAGCGCTATATAAATCTAATTCATTATTATTATTATTATTATTATTATGTTTAGAAAGGAAAACATCCATCCATACAGTTTCTTGTTTACAAGAAAGGATTCTAAAGCAAAACCATCTGGCTGTGAGGAAACAGCGCCACCCACTGCATTGGCGTCCGAGAGAAAACTTTATTTAGAAAATAATACTAACAATAACAATAATAATAATAATAATAAAAACAACAGAAGAAATGCTGGCATCGCGTGTGTAATTTTGTTGAAGACATGTTCATATATTGACTGATCGCAAACATTACGATGTAAAGAAAGTCTCCACGTGTGCACTCACTTTCTGACCGCTTCCACCTGCTCAGCAGTGAACGCTTTGGACTCTGTGGCCCCCTGAGCGGAGGCATTAGCATCGTCTCCGTGGCTTCGGTGTCTAAGTGATGGTCCATCTTCATTCACGGGACAGCCATTCTCATCTGGTGGTTTCCCGTTCTGTTCTAACGACTCCAACAAGCCTGTTTAATGAAAGGGAAGCGATGTTACTCCAATGTGTCCATTGATCTCGTTCCAATCCGATTGCAGGACTGCTTATATAGTAGTCCTGTTAGCAAAGAGGCTAAAGATGACAATACAAAATACCAACAAGTAACTATGAATTTACATTAATAAATTACTGAAGTCACCGAACATATATAAGTCGGGTGTGTGTAGGCTTAAAAACTACAAATACCAGCCGCAGCTACCTCACATTTAGCAGCAGTCAGTAAAATGATAAGACAGTAATGCTAACGTTAGCTGACGGTGGCCCACCAACCGACCAACTACCACCAACCGAACGGATGGTTTCTCCACCTACTTCTAGCCTTCTCTGTCGGAAACAGTCGCTGTGCCTTCTCCAGAAACTTTCTGGCTTTGTCCTGCTGGTTGTTCCTGATGGCATTATGCGCTATTTTTATACACCGCTCCGCTTCGTCCTTGTTTGAGTCCATGGCCATAAAGCGGAAATGTTTGTTTACCCCTCAGACGCATAGAGATGACGTTTTCCTCTACGCGGCCCCTACATTCTACGTCACACAGTTGATTTCACTATGAACAAGCGTGACCTGCTTCCCGGCAAAGAAAAAGGCCTTTGATCAGCGCAAGTTACTTGTTTCTGTTTAATAATATAAAGTTATCTATTTGAAAGTTGGGATGAATTTAGCAGCTAAATACAGAACGTCAGGATTTGTTAAACGCAGGATCATTTACACACTGAAGCAAACTCGTCTGCTTTTTTCATCTAATGACGTTTTTGTAGGAAACCCAGCATCACAGAAACAGAGACACCATCTCAGGAAGACTGGGCAGGATCACCTGTCTACTGAGGAGAGGCTGGCTGATGCAGTCACCCCTCTGTGGAGACTGACTTATGAAGAGCAACTTGTGCTCAAGCAAAGGCGGCAGGAAAGGATATTGAATAAACTGACCAAATATCTTTCACATGACTTTCCCTCTGCGCCACGCCGTTTATCTGTCTTGCCTATTCTGCCTTCACCTGTTCTTGAGGGCTACCGCAACAAGTCTACATTTTCTATCCGCAATGGAATTGATGGCAATCCAAAGACTGTTGGTTTTTACATTGGCTCATTCAGGGAGGGAAATGTCATCTGTGTCAATGGAGATCACCTGCTAAACATGCCAGAAAAGCACAAACTAGTAGCTAGGTGTTACCAGGATTTCATCCGCCTCTCCCCCCTGGAGCCGTGCTTGGAGTTCAGTGATGGGGGTCACTGGAGAGAGATGACAGTGAGGACCAATGCAGAAGGCCACACCCTGGTCATCGTCTACTTTCATCCTCAGACACTCAGCCCAGAAGAGGTGGAAGTCTATAAGGCCGATCTGGTGGATTACTTTGTGCGGGGACCTGGATCAGTCTGTCAGCTGCACTCGCTGTTTTTCCAGGAGACCGTCATGACTCGCTGTACCCATGAACAATCGCCCTACCAGCTCCTGTATGGTCAGCAGCACATATATGAGGAGGTAATGTAAAATTACAAAAGTACTGACAATGTGTAATGACCACCTCATGCATCAGTCTGCAAGCAGCCAATGCTGAAGTACTTGTTTTGTCAACTAATTGTGGATAAAATGTTCTTGATAAGAATTCAGATTGACAATACAGTAGGTTTAGTTGTTTTATGGATACTAGTCTCACTGTAATTGTTTTACAGTAGAGATATAGCCTTTCTTTGGCCAACAGAATAGATGCAGACATTCATAATCAGAGAAATGGCTGTAGAAAAATGTTTCCCCAAATAAAAGTCCCTTAAAAGCTGATATCAACTGATATGATCGGATGTTCTGAAAGGTGTTTCTCTCAAATCAATCACTTATTTATGATCAGACAGTATCATGTAAGCAATATCAACGGAGACCCATCACAAGTTACCTAATCCTGAGGTGATATTTTGAGATCATTACCTACTTATCTGTTGTTGTGTAAAAATAGCAAATTTCATCAGTAATTTGGTGTTTGACATTCATGGAATTGTGGATTTGAGAGGGACACATTTTAAAAAATGGCCAAAATGAATTCAGTACTGATCAAGATATCCCAAATTTTATTTACCTGTATTGGTCAAATTCAATAAAAATTAAATTACCGTCATAAAATGTGATATTTGAATTGAATTACCGTCATAAAATGTGATATTTTAATTTGAATGTCTTCACTGTTTAACATTCAAAAAAAATAATGCAAGCCTGATGATAATAGAGACAAACATGTAATATACTGTAGAATCAGTGCCTACCTGCATAATTTTTTCTCTTCCTATGTTTTTTGTCATCTACAGGTTTTGAGCTTCAAGTTCCGCATTTCTCCTGAGGCTTTTTTCCAGGTGAACCAAGCAGCTGCGGAAGTTCTGTACGGCACCGTGAGAGACCTGTGTGTCCCAAATCATTCGGATGCTGGGGGAGAAACACAGCCTGGGGGTACTCTGCTGGATGTATGCTGTGGGACAGGCGCCATAGGTATCACAACATCTCGCAGGGTGGACAGGATTATTGGCATAGAGCTGATCGAACAGGCAGTGAAAGATGCTCGATTCAATGCAGCTCTCAATAACGCACTAAACTGTGAGTTTATCCCTGGGAAGGCGGAAGTGGTCCTCCCTAGACTTATATCTCAGTTGAGCTCAAAACGTGGATGTCCTGTGATGGCTGTTGTAAACCCTGCTAGAGCTGGGTTGCACCACAAAGTGGTCAGAGCTTTACGACACCAGCCAGCCATCCGCAGACTGGTCTATATATCCTGTAAACCAGAAGGAGAGGCCATGAGGAACTTCAGGGAGCTTTGCTGTGCTGCTAATCCGCAGAAGAAACTCAGAGGGGAACCGTTTTCCCCAACTCTCGCTGTTCCTGTGGATATGTTCCCACATACTCCGCATTGTGAACTAGTGCTACTTTTTGAGAGGTAGCAAATAAGTTCTGTTCAGAGGTGAGCTTCAATCCAGTATATCAACAACTCTTAGCTTTAGAGAGATGTTTCTAGCTGCTCTTGATAATGTCCCACCTGTGCTTCACCCCCACCACAGGTGTTTTATTTGTCTCCATGGTTAGACCTCATTTGAAGACTGTGGCTGTAACAAATGGTCATTACCTCATTTGTCAATAAATTTTGATGACATTTTTTGTCAGGATGGATCTTGGGCCAAAGAAGAATTTTTTGCATTTCATTCTAGATGCGGATACTAATTAATTACCTCTTCAATTTGTTCAATGCTGTGAGGTAGAATGTTTAAAACGTGTTGACAAAATCATGAAAAATAATAATAGCCAGGGAGCACAAAACATATATAGGCATGGGAAATGTGTGATTTTCCACTATTACGTGCATTTAGATCCAGATCATAGTCTGGATATGATAAAGTAACACATTGTTGTGGAGTAATGTGCATTGGATCACAGTCCTGTAACACAGAGGGGTTGGAGGCATGATGCGATATTAATGTCGCTGAGGTAATGAGGATTCAGAGTAATTCATATGGAGCACATGTATCTGTGAATGATAAGTGAATTGACTGATGTAAAACATAGCTCCAAATGCTAGGAGTTTGTTTACAGGGTTGAAGAGTTGGGTCATGTTACATTATTTGACAGATCCAAATAAAGTGACATCATCAGCTGTACTCTGCGCCTAAATAAACACAAGTTCATTCATAATCAACTTTTATGTATAATTACACGTTTATTAAGTAAAAAGAAAAATGTTCTATGTACAAATTTCTTTGACTGTATTTTTCATCTTTATTAATGAAAAATTTTAATAGTTACTTGTTTTGACAAATCCTGAAAAATAAATTCACATTGTGAAAGTGTTAGTGCCAATAGTTGACCTTGGCATTGGTACTTTTTGAGCACTATTT
The DNA here is from genome assembly GCA_013358685.1 of Antennarius maculatus. Lineage (NCBI taxonomy): Eukaryota > Metazoa > Chordata > Actinopteri > Lophiiformes > Antennariidae > Antennarius > Antennarius maculatus. The sequence goes on along the minus strand of CM023616.1, from coordinate 11,534,572 downwards.
AATTTTGATTATTGATCATTTATTCCTGACCCAAACATATATATTTAGTAATGAATGCTTAAAAAATAAAAAATCAGAAAATGCAATAATTTACTGTACAGTAGTTGGAACCAGGAGATGTTCTCTTTCACGCCTGGAAACAGCCTCGGCGCCCTTCTGTCTCCGCTGCAGTACCTCCATATGTCCAATAGATGTCGTCATTGAAACCTCTTTGGAGCAATCCCTCCTGAAATCGCCCCACTCTGCAGGTTTACTAAAGTTCATTGCATAATGAGTGTACAGAACGTGTGGTCAGGTTTTCCATGTTTCTCTGAGGGCTTATCACAGTTTGTGTGATTGCGACAAGCTGGTTTGACTGATCGGATGATGTTTTATCTGAAATGAGGAAATGGGATGATGGGTGGCAACGGTCATCCCCTTCCAAACTTTAACAGAAATGTTTAATAATGCATGTTTAACATAAAATTAATTTATATCGGGATAATAGTTTATACACAAAAGCATGTCACCAATATTTTATAAGCATACAATTTATTATTTGAAAATTTCCAAGTACTTGTATTTTTTTCTCCACTTCCACTAATAGGTTTTCAACCCTTTCTCTCTAATTGTGAATCGCAACATTTAAGGAGCCTATGTTTTACAGATTTTTACTGGAAACTACCAAAAGGTTTAAGCCACAACCCCAATAATAAGAGTTAAAATTTTTACAAGATGATTTTGGGAAAAAAGAAGCAAAACTGCTATTGAACTCCACAGATTCTGCTGGAAAAGAGTTGCCACATCTCAGACCATGACGATATGACATCATGATGTCAGGTGAGCTGAGTTGTGTTTACAACCTCTTGCAATCTATGGACAGATATGGCGTCAATAAGACAAAGATCAAGATTATTTAGAGAGGGACTGCCTAAAGATGACATGACTGGTAAAAAAAAAAAAAAGGGAGGGTGGATGACACAATGTTAGTAAGCAGCCAATGAGCCTGAGACATTAATTTCTCCATCCACCGACGTTGATGTAGGCTATAAGAAGACCATCAGGTGACAGATTCTACCACTTCATTCTGAGGCTTGACCTGCACCTCAGGCGTGACTGAAATCCCACGCAGTTAAATCAGAAACAGCCCAGGAGCACAGAGTGAGTAGTAATCAAACTAATTTGGACGTTTTTGCGGAGATGTTTTATTTAAAACAAGTATTTCTTTTAAACAGCTGGATTGTAATTTCTAGACAGACTGAAGCTACTGTCAGTACAGATGTACAGATGCACACTGGACAGCAGTAATGCACTTCTGACAGTAAATGCAGGAAGTTCCACCTAATGACTTCCATTATTGTGGAAGATCAGTGTGGATCAACAATAGTGCTGTAGATAATTTGCATACCCGTAAGGGTCGATATATGACATTGATGAAAGTGGAGCACAACCGGTATCGTGAAGAAAAGTGGTGAAACACATGCAGCAGCTAAAAATCCCTAATAGTAACAATAGTTTGTTAAATTCTGAAGGACTGCACCATCATGAGAGGCAAACCAGACACAACGTGGCACACTCTCTGCTTCTTTTTAATTGAACATATTCGCATGTTTATAAAGATGTGTGAGCACCCTGCTCTTTGTTATTGTTTAAATAAATCCCAATTTAGCTCTTTGGGGCGCCTTTGCCCCCACTAAGAATCTAAGTTCGCCTCTGTCTGTGTGCAACATGAAGTATGGCTGCACCAGCATCGTCATCTCGGTTTGAAATGCCGCGTAATTCCGGGCATCCTGACCCACTCATGCGGGATGAATGATTTTTACGGTGTCACCGCTCTCAGCCCAGTCGCGAAGCCTTTTTTTTTTTGGCATTTGAAATCCTGCATGTGATAAGTTTGTTATCTAACACCACCTACATCGGTAGGACGGCTGGCGGTGACATAACCCCCGTAACGCACCCGGTGCGTTAACGGCGGGCTGATGCGCGCACACAGCCATCCGCCATACTTTTCTGTTCCTGCATCCCACTCTCTACGCATTTCACTGAGCGACGTTTTCTTTTCTTTTTTTTTTTTTTCCTACTGCGCACTGTTGTTGCAGAACCTACATCGGCAAAATGACCGAAACGGAAAACCGGAATCATCACGCCGGAAAGCAACAGAACGGCGGCGCCATGGCGGAGACGTCGACGGTGGAGGATGTTTTTGACGACACCTATAAAGAAAAAGAGGGTCCAAAACCGCCCAGGAGACTGGTGTGGAGAAATATTGTATTGATGACCCTCCTTCATATCGGTGCGCTGTATGGACTGGTTCTCATCCCTTCAGCATCAGTTTTAACTCTTGCATGGAGTAAGTATTACGCAAAGGCCGATCGTTGTAGTTCTTGTGTTCAGGCAACAAAAAATAATTCTGATTTTGTGCCATCAGTGTTAGTTACAGTGCATTCTGCCTGAGGGCTCTGATCAAACAGAAGAATAGAGGAGAGAAGTCATGTTGGCTGTTATGAAACCTTCTCTTTCAATATTATAAAACATTTGCTCATTTTTGTTGTGCATTTTGTCCCAAAGAATTTCCCTGATAGAGAATAAAATAATGTGTCTTTTATATGCAAACGATTGAGGTGTGACTTGGATTCACTAGGAGACTCAACTTGGCTTCTACTGTGGCACTGATTGCATAATTATTTTTCACTGCCTTAGCAATGCTGAGCTGCATATTATTCCACTGGAAAAGACAAAGGACAATCAAAATCCCATAGTCATCCCATTGTGAGCTAAAACAGAATGCTCTTTGCTGGTCAGAAGCCCCCAGTTCTCAGACCTTGTGTAGTCTTGTCTGGGTGTCACATAGGAACACATTCAGCCCTTGTAGAACATTAAGTGGGCAGATGTGCTTCTCCCCATTTCTCTGACAAACAAAGTTGGCTGGAAAGAACATGCTGTTAGTCTGCTCGCGTAAAACTGCAAGTTGTTTTTTTTGTGTTTTTTTTAAATATCTGTCCCCCCCACCTCTCTCTCTTCCAGCTGCAGTGTGCTACCTCATCAGTGCTCTCGGTGTGACTGCTGGAGCTCACAGATTATGGAGCCACAGATCCTACAAGGCTTCATTTCCCCTGCGAGTCTTTCTCGCTCTTGCCAATTCCATGTCCTTTCAGGTAAAACAGAAAAGTGTAAATATCCAATGCATGCTCCCATAAAATCATTGGTGTTTTTTGCACAAAAGTGTGTTTGGGCTTCACTGTGCAGAAAGAAGTGTTTTCACACAGTTTTTTAACACCTGGATGTACAAGCAGGAGTTTATAACATCACAGCTAGTTTTGAAAGTCAGTCATGGTTTGATGTGCGAGTCATATAAAAGAGAACAGATTTAACGGCAGCAATACTCATCCCATGGTTAATATTTAAAAATGAAGAGCTTTGCTGCACATCTGTGTCTGTTTAATGGAGGGTGGGGCTGAGTGACAAAAGTGACACCTTTCTGTGAGGCTGTTCATTGGTGTGTTTATTGTACTTTAGATAATAACCACTGTGCAGCCATCACAAAATAGTGTTTAGATTCCTTTACTCTTCACACTTATTCTGTCTCAGCTTCTCCTTTCTGCAACGTCTACCTTTAAACTTTTGAAAAGAAATACATTAACATATTTATACATGATGTATTTTACAATATGAAGAAAAATGCAGATGTAATTCTAATACATTTTAAATAAGCTTATATTAGACATGAGCCATCATTTAAAATAGTGCTCTAACATTTCATAAAATATGCAAGAAGGAATGCAAAGCTATCTTACTATTTAATATACATTGCTTGAAAATTAAATTAGCCGATTGATAATAATGATATGTTTTTAAAATAGTTTGACATTATTTCAGTGTATTTCTAGAATTGGAATGCATTAATAGTTTCATCCACAGTTTAGTTTAATTTCCCTTCGGGGATTATAACAGTGAATTAAATAAAAAATTTTTTTTAATTAAATTAAATTAAAAAACAACCTTCATTTGATGATCTGAAGCCATCTATGTTTTCCTTTACTTTATGCTCCCCATCTCATCTGCAGAATGATATATATGAGTGGGCGAGAGACCACCGTGTCCACCACAAATTCTCCGAGACAGACGCAGACCCCCACAATGCAAAGCGGGGTTTCTTCTTCGCCCACATTGGTTGGCTGCTGGTCCGCAAACACCCTGATGTCATTGAAAAGGGAAAAAAACTGGAATTGTCAGATCTGAAGGCAGACGAAGTGGTCATGTTCCAGAGACGGTAAGCAAACATGACTCAGAGTTTACGTTTGGGGTTTACTCCGGTTCATTTTAAGTGTGTCTAAAGAGATCCTAGCCAAGCATGATGACATTATGCATGTGATTATCATTAAGTCATTTCCCCTTTCAGTCCGAGCCACACAGGATGTTGTTCTCAGGGGACACACTGACCACGGCAACACTTAGGACAGATCCACTGACAAAGGATGCTTTATTCAGTGGGGACCAAATGTCCGGTCACTGACCGGTCACTGTCAGCAATGTTACTTTTCTGGATGCTGTCCCAGATTTTCACTTTTGCTCTCAGGCAGAGGGGATTTACACCCGATGGGAGCGCCCTGCTTACTGTGTACATTGAACAAATGTGCAAATTGTCTGCACATGAGCAAGATAATCTTGCTCATGTGCTCTTTCACAGTAGTTTTCCGGTTCCATATAATTTTTATAACAGCCTTTAGATTAGATTAAAATAGATTGAATTTTGCTGTTGTTGCACAGATAGCAAGTGATGAAATAGAGCATCTTCCCAAATATGAATGATTTACTGTCTTAAGATAAAGTAAGAAATACAGATAAAAACATACTACATAGAAATAACATATCAATAATAAGTCATTGTATAGAAAATTTATTATTTGTACTGTATATACATACAGTATTATAAATATGAATTAAATTTTTTGTGTTTTAGTGGAATACATTATGTATCTTTCAAAGTAGTCAAATAAGTATCAAATATTCTCAGTTTGATCTCAGAAGTGTCCTTTATCTGATTTAATCTCTGACCTAAATTATGTTCCGTTCCGTGTTTTAGGCACTACAAACTGTCTGTGGTGATCCTTTGCTTCCTCGTGCCCACCTTGGTTCCCTGGTACTTCTGGGGTGAGAGCTTGGCTGTGGGATACTTCATCCCTGGACTCATGAGATACGCTGTGATTCTCAACGCCACCTGGCTGGTCAACAGTGCCGCACACTTATGGGGCAACAGGCCCTACGACAAGCACATCAACCCCAGGGAAAACCCACTGGTTGCTTTCAGTGCCATAGGTAAGACTAATATGTTCTGCTTTAAAGGCCTTAAATAAGTATGTTATTGTATTTTTAGTGTCTGTATGTGCCAGAGGGATATTTGAATCATCATCTCATGACTTACTGGAAGCGTGTTTTTTCATGTCAGCCACAGTGGTGGCTCTCCCAGTGCTGGATCTATCTGGCATCTGGTGGGACAATGTGCTAATGTGCTAATCTGACGTTTATTCTGTCCCATTGGTAACAGTTCTAGCTTTTACGAAGAGAGATTTGGGTCTCTGTAAATTTAGTCATTTAAAAAAAAACAAAAACCCAACCTTATAGGTGCTAATGTTGTTTTAAGATTGTTTACTTCTGAGAGTCAAGACACAGCAAATGTAGAAATGTAGAAATGAAAGACCCTCACTTTGTTCTAGAAGCATGACTTGTTTTAGAAGTTTCTAATCACGACATTCATCAATACTAAAATAGTGTCATGGAGTTTTACCACAGGGTGCCAGAGCTGTGAATATTCATAATGCTCGAGATTACAATCAGGAATGAAGTGCTACTTGAAAAGAAATTATCTACCAAGTTAACAAAGTTCATCCTGCACTGCAAAAAAAGAAAAAGAGAAAAAGAGAGACATGAAAATACAGGAAACAAACCCTGAATTTGAGCAGAAAATATCTTAGTAACAGTGGAACTATTTGTCTACATAGGTTTTAAATACTTTTGTCTACATTAGACAGATAATTAGACAGACTGTTGTGGCACAGCTACTGCAGCTCTACTAATGAAGGTGTGAGAGTCCTGTCTAATTGGTGCTTATGTCCCACAGAGATCTGCTCTACAAACCTCAAATAGACAATTGATTCAGATTTTTCTTACATCATGTATCAACAACATACTGAAACAGGTCATTAATTATCCCTCTATATTTTTTTATTAAATCACTGGTAAACAGGAAATGAACGTGTGAGTTTATGACCGTAAGGATGCCTAAAAAAAATGAAGTACAGTGTATGTGGGCATTAATTGATCCATAACACATAAGATGGGTGAAAACAAGAAGTTTCACATTATAAATATGTTTTAATGTTTTGTTTTGTTTTTGTTTTTTTCAGGGGAAGGCTTCCACAACTACCATCACACATTTCCCTATGATTACTCCACCAGTGAGTTTGGCTGCAAGCTCAACCTCACCACTGCCTTTATAGACCTGATGTGCTTCTTGGGCCTGGCCAAGGACTGCAAGAGGGTGGCGAAGGACACAATTGCCGCTCGCGTCCAACGAACGGGTGACGGCAGCCACAAAAGTGGTTGAGGCACACGGGCTACAAACTGCAGTTGACAGCAATGTGCTGAACGGACGCAACGGAACCGAACGCGACAGCAGGCTTAGGAGGGTGATTACCGCGCATTTGATTCTAAGTTAAGCCTCCTCCTGAGACTAATATTTGCTTTAAAGAGTCACCCACCTGTCTATAAACTGTACGGGTCTCTTTTTAATTATCGAAGTGTCGTCGTCAACTGCGACTACATGTGCAAGCACAGCTTTTACTCCCTAATATAAAACATGACATGAAGGGAATGAAAAAAGACAGGTTGGGATTTAAGTCTCTTTTTAGAAGCAGGACAACCAAATGCATCCGAGTGTGTGAAAGCAGCAGTTATAAAATAATTTACTGTAAATGTTATTTTTTAATGTGCTATTTATTGATAGTCTTTGGCACTTTGAAAGCTTTATAGAAACCATTAAATGTAAGGTTTCTCTAAAAGCAAGAATGAGGGTCTTTTCTGCTCTGAGGTTGAGTTCTATTTTACAGGGAGTGGAGATTATTTGTTTGCTATTTCAATTTGAGCTTAACTTTATATTGTTGAGCTAGTGGTCTTATTAAATGATCAAATACCATGTTTAATGCCACATCAGAACAGTGGGTTGAAATCCATCTGCCTGGTTAACATGGTTCAGATGTGTATTATGTGATCCATCCTTCTAATGAGGACTGGGTTCTCTGGTTTAACAGTGTTTACCTCTGTTTGGTGTATGCCAGTCCTTCCGAACTCACACATAGAAACAAAATTTTTATTCAGAATCTGAAAAGAGTGGATAATTTTCTCCAACTCTTCAAATTAGACCAGTGAAGTACTGTATGTGTAAGACGTCCCATACTTACGCATGTCATAGGGATGTTTCTCAGTGCTTTAAGAGAGTTGCGAGAGAAAGTCGTGCTACTAAATCGGGGTTTATATTTTCTGTCTAATCATGACTGTGTGCTGTGTGTTTTTAGGAACCATTCAAACAATGAAATCTATTATTTATAATGTACGAAGTGGGACCATTCAAACCCCCCCCAAAACAAACAAACAAACAAACAAGCAAACAAAACAAACACTGAGGGGTTACTATCATTTAAGTTTTGTGGAACTTAACAAATACGAATGAAGATCCAAACAATACTGTTGTAGAATTTCTCTCTTAATATTTTACAGTGGAACCACTTTTCTACAGTGTTAACTTCTCGAAGTTTTAATGCCTTAAAATTGGCACATTTTTTGAAGAATGTTAATACCCACTGTATGCACTATAAATAAACAAAATTTTGTACTTAAGACAACATGTTTTGTTGTTGTTGTTGGAAATCTGTGATTCCCTTTTATGTTCTGCAGAAAAAATGGCTGTAATATTTTATTTACATTGTCATGGATGCTACAGTAGCATCAGCTGACACTGATAATAACATATTAACATAACTTATCTTTTATTAATAATTATTAAGAGAAGGAAACAAAGTGCTTTATAATGAGTAGCATCATAGGAATATGACTTTTATTATTACACACACACGTTGACAGACTGAAGCACAGGGAAATACTTTTTTTTCAGAAATATATCAAAAAACATAATACAAATAAAAAAAAAAATCAAAAAAACAAATATATTTAATTTGTGACGTGTCAAGATGATTATATGTAAATGGAATGGTTTCATTTGTGTTCTTAACATATAGCTCCATATTCCAGTATACATATGTTCATATGTATGGTCTTCAACATTTATGGAATCCTTTGGGATCTTTATTGACAAGTTGTCTGTGTTTGAATAAAGTCCATCTGATCAACATGCTTTCATAAACTGATTGAGTTTCTCAAACAGGGTTGAAGAATCTGACTTTTTCTCTTTGAAATGAGACGGATAATGTAGGAAAACAGTCCAGATGGATATTATTAAACCTTTAAGACAGTGTTCGTTCTCCAGCAGCTGATAAGGTGGAGTCAAACAGAACCCTGTTACTCCCAGTGCAAGTGTCTGTGTGTATGTATGTGGGTAGGTAGGTATATGTATGTCTTTTGCCTGCTCCTTCAGACTTTGAAATGAATTATTTGCTTATCATGGTAAACCTGTCTACAAGTCTTGATGTGAACAGCAGGTCCATCAGGTGGACTTTGTTCGAAACAGTTTCCATCCATCCATCAGCCCTGGTGAAGTGCCCACAGAGGAAGCTGTCATCTTTGAGCCCCACTGGGGTCCTGTTGTTCCACAGTTGTTATTGACTCACCTTTTCACTTGTGACCTATGAGTTTGCTCCCTCTGCTGGAGATTATTAGACAAAGCTGATCCTCCATCTGTTGCGTGATGAAGGGATCAGATAGAAAAAAATGTGACTTGTTGAAGTTTGTGATTTCCTGCCAAAATGCTGCCTGGCCGATCTGTTGCACCAACAGTGATACCTGTAGCTATTGGCTGCTGGGTGTCCGGTCATCTTCTTCAAACCATGTTACCACTGCCGTGTCATAAAGGCAAAGAGAGCTCCATTACACCGCTCTGCTCAGTCGAGCAGGTACAGCTCAGTATTTGCAAAGTTGAGCAACAAAATCAGTTTGTTAACTGGTGCTTTCTGTCTTGAGAAATCATTTCACAATTTATTGGACTGAAATCACGCAGATAAATAATGATTTTCAAGTTTTTTTCCCGGGCCATCCTCACTGTAATCATTGAATTTAAGGATATTTACGACAGTTACTTAAAATTGCCTTGCATAGCGCTTTTTGTTAAATAATGATTATCATTTAATAAAGCGACTAAATGGATTCTGCTTTTTTCTTATTCTACATCTCATTCCTCTTCCAATCTTAATCCAAAAACATCCCCAAATCCCCCATTATCCCCCTTTTTCCAAATCACTTTTTTTCTTCTCTAATCCTAATTTGCACACAAAAAGATTGCTAAAGGCCTAAAGACAGGGTCCTTCGGGTCAGATGGGGTTATTGGGGAATGACCCTTAATCTCATCCAGTGTTATAGGTAGGGACCGTCTGGATTAGTGATGCAAATGCACCTTTTCAATGGCCAAGACATTCTCTATCCTAACATATCGATCAGTATCTTCAAAAACTCTCTATTCTAACCGCATATTAATATTTTATTATTTTCATGCAATTTGTTTCTGGTTATTTTCAGATGTTTTTAAAAAAAACCTTCAAGTCTGCATTAATCTGGAAAAAAGTGGATTGGATCATCCCCGATGATAGCGGATCATTTACGAGCCCCAGCGTAAACAAAGTATTCCTGTTTAGCGCAATTTTTCGTAAACGCATGGCGACAGTTTGGCTCAAATGAAATTGTCAAATAACACGTTCGAGGCATCTGTCTGTCAGTTTCCATGTAACAGCCTTTGTTTCCCAGTGATAATCACCGATTAAATCACGAACCTTTTCCTTCATGAACAGGTTGGAAACTAATTTTGTGGCGCAATCAAACAAAGATCCAAAGGACTATCTTCCGCTAATCCCTGGCAAATGCGCGTAAAATATCTAAAACCCAAGCGATCAGTGTAACACTTTTCCTTTAGGATTAGACAGATCCCCCTGTGTTCTTGAATGGAGGTAGGGAGCCTACCGTGGCCCTTCCCTGAGGGCCCAGGGTGCCCTGATCATTTCAGGCTCTTCATGGCGCAATGCTTGTGATTGGCCAAGAGAGCAAGAAGGGGGAAAATCTTTAATTAAGCAGATAATCTCTTGTTGGGACGAGAGCAGCTCCATTTCAAAGCCTCCTCCTTGAGTATTGGAAACCCTGCTGAAGTTCCATGTGCTGGGAGCTCAGTTTCCTCTCCATCGTTTGAGTGTCTGCAGGCTTCGGACGGGCTCAGTCACTAACAACCCTCACCTGTCAGGATGTTCATGCATTTGGAGGTTTTCTATTACATTTTCATTCTTCTGGCTCACATGAGGTCGTATTGCTGCTGGTGAGTTCGATCTATTTCGGAGTGTAGTACAAATTAAGTTAGTTGAAATATAAATAATAATGTCTTGTATGTATTCCAACACTATCAGCCGAATTTCTTAGATTTTTCTCTAGAATCAGTCAGTAGATTAACGCTAAAATTTGTTATGTGAGTCGTAGATTCACTTAATTGAACAATTGGATTAAAAAACCAACAGACACTGCCAGTTGTTTAATTTATTCAAGTAGTTCTTAGCAAGGCGTCCTTTGCAGACAGTTCAACAATTGTATGTAATCTATTTGTGTCTCAAACCATTATTGCTGGTGAATTGGATGTTTATAACTGAATTACAAACAAATTTTAAATAGCTATGAAGGAATTTTTGGTCGCCAGGTTTCGATTAAATCTGTTTATTACAATGTAACAGCAGTTTTAAACCACATATTAGATGAGCTATTAGTAACTTATATGCGAGAGGACGGTACTTTCATCTGTGCTGTATATTGTGCATATATAGTACATTTGACAATAAAGTTGACTATGACCATGACTTTGAATGAAATGAATGAAAAAAAATGAAATTCACATTTACAATTACAACTAAAACCAATTCAGTCGCAGACTGCAACATCCTGCGACACCCCTGAATTAAACATTTTACCCTGACCTACTTGCATAGGTCAAAAATCAAAGCTAGTGCTCTGACCTACTGTCATTGATCAAAGCAGTAGCTTTGATCTACGGTCTTACTCACACTGGCCTTCTTCCTCGTCTTTCTATCTTATCTGGTTCCTGAGTGTACAAAAGTTTAAATTTTACTGTGACCTAGTTTTCTCAGGGTCAAGGTCATCATCTCATTTTTATCCCCTTTGCTGCCCAAGTAATGTGCTTTTTGTTAAATCCTTCTATCTGCAATGGTTGCAAAGATATTTGGTGGACTAACGGACGGACGAACGGACGGACGAACGATCGGACGAACACACGAACACTGACAATTACAATACATCACTGCTTTAAAGCGAGATGTAATTACAGTGCTTGTGTTTGTATTTATTTACTTGTTTATTTTCACAACTAGACAAGATACTCAACTCTCATTGGGATTTTTCACTATCTGGCAACACAAAATTACATGCGTCATATATGTGTGTGTGTGTGTGTCAGAGAGGAGTCTTATGTGACTCATACGTCGGAGTCTTATTCCTTGCTTTGCTAGAATTAAATTTTTCCTTGAGGCTTGGATGTCACGGTTTCACATGTTACGATGAGCACTAATGAGAGATGTTAGCAGAGGAATTTGTGAAGGACACTGAGCTTTCCTAAGTGAATAAGCTGTCTCCTTTTCCAGGTCAGTGAATAATTTCTTGATGACTGGACCCAAGGTAAGCCAACTTTCTTTTGATCTTTCCTTCCTGTCATTTTCCCAAAAGAGACAGAAACCATGCTTTGAGTATCTTTGTGATATCTTTGCCTTAAGTGAATTGAGAAGTTCTGTCGTTGCATCTTTGTGTGACAGTGTCACTAATGATAAATCAGTGATGTGCTCGGCTGTTTTTAATCCCCCTGTACACTTAACCTAATTCATACACTGTGTATCTGCTGGTTGCATGTTTTAAAGGGCGAGGGCAGACATTGCTGTGGTGGGTGGTCATCATTAGTGAGCCAGACCCCTTTGAAAGAGGTGGTAGTCTATCTCCCCAAAGGCCACTTGAGACATATTAGTTATATTATTGTTCACACAGTCAGAACAAGCAGCAAAGAGCCAGGTGGAAGAAGAAGAGTCAAATTCTTTGCATTGCCTGTGAGTTGAGAAATCAAGCTGACATTTGAATGCAGCTTATGTTGTTCTTGTTGGGAAACTATTTTGAGTTCTACAAAATTTATGACAATTTGATATATTTAATTTCCTTTAAAAACTTCCACTCATACTTCAACCATCAGGGTAATTTCCCCAAGATGCCAGAGCCATCAGAGCCATCCCCACGTTGACGCAGTTGTGAGATGAAAGGAGCCCTTGCACCATTTAATGGGTTCAATATATCCTGCTTTACCGCTGCAGGCATACCTGATCTATTCCAGCAGCGTGGCAGCAGGAGCTCAGACAGGTATAGAGGAGTGCAAATACCAGTTTGCGTGGGACCGTTGGAACTGTCCGGAGAGAGCTCTGCAGCTGTCCACACACAGCAGCCTGCGCAGCGGTGAGTCCAGGGGAGCCGCCACCGTAACACCAGTGGAGAGAGAGGTCGCTGCTCTTCACGGGGATCACGGGTGACAAAAAATAGGCCGAAATGGACTTTGTTACTCGATGGGTTCTCCCAAGTGTCTCAATTAAGGGAAAGTTATTTCTTTTTTTGTTTTGTTTTGTGAAATAAAAGTGTTTCCTTAGTCAAAACAGTTCCCTCCCTTCAGTATAGTGAACACGGGTGCTTCAGGCAAAACAAACACACTAATCCATTTCACAACAAGCCTCCAATTACTGCCTCTTATTGGTACATATTTGAAAGCGACATACCTAAATGCACCAGGCTAAAGAGTCACAGTCAACACAGTGTATGCAGTTTAACAATGTTGATCATCATAAAGACCTGAACGCAACACAGAAAGATGACTACAGTCAAATTTTCAAGCTATATTAGACATTACAGTAACTTCAAATATGTAATATGTGACTTATATACTTATTGCAGATGATTCAACTAATGAGAGATGGTTCTAGAATTAATCTATTTCCTAACAAAGATAGTTACTGTGTCTCTCTGTCAACAGCAAATAGAGAGACGGCTTTTGTTCATGCCATCAGCTCTGCTGGAGTGATGTACACTTTAACCAGGAACTGCAGCCTTGGGGACTTTGACAACTGTGGCTGTGATGACAGTAGGAATGGACAGAGAGGTCAGAGAAAAACACCAATCTATAAATAAATACAGACAGCAGAAGAGTTTTCCTTTAAAAAAAGAAAAGAAATAGAACAGGTAACTTGACTGAATTCCTCCCTTGCTCTCCTAGGTGGTCACGGCTGGCTCTGGGGTGGTTGCAGTGACAATGTGGGTTTTGGAGAGGCTATCTCCAAACAGTTTGTCGACGCCTTGGAAACTGGGCAGGATGCACGCGCTGCCATGAATCTCCACAATAACGAGGCTGGACGCAAGGTAGAGTTGGTGCTCTCAATTCATCCCATCCTTCTGGCACTGACAGATGAGGTCTTAGAATAATGTGGTACAATTATGTCTCCATCTGAAACATTCGATATTTAAACTAGGTGGCCACTCGGTTCAAATTTTGGTAGTCTCTCCTGGCCCTCCAACTGATTGCACAGTGTAAAGCACCTTTTCAATCATTTTTCCTTTCTCAGAATTACACTGACTGTGCCACCCAAGGATCCCTTTCACTTCGTTATAAGCGAGTGCCACTCGTCCCCAATAATGACAGTGTGTTCGCTGTACCAGAAGGGCCCATTTACCAGTGTTGAATGCCTCTTATGACAATACCTCAACTCAAGAATCTGACGATCACTGGTGCAAGCTTAATTAGAGATCATGGGGAGCCAGACATTGCACAGCATTCTGTATTATGCTTCTTTCTTAAAATAAGTGTTTAGTTTTATTCTTGCAATAAGGATCCCACATTTATGTTGGGCTTTGTTTGGCCCCGGGGGAGACTGAGGGGACCACAGGCGTGCAGCTGAAGTGCTCTTTGTTTACGTGCCTTTGCTCCCCCCTGTTGGGCCCTAGGAATCTCCATGGCACCTGGAGCATCATTGTAACAGAAAAAAGTGGGGATAGAAAGAGAGAAAAACTCCTTTTTCATTTCTCCACTCAATGGGACTTTCCATTGGGTATCGTCACACTGGAAAACATGTTGATAATGAACATGCTAAATAAATACTTCTATTTCTTCTGAAGGGACAATAGAGCTCTATGTGAAACTTTGATTCAGCTTCAAGAAAGTTCATCCCCTCCTCGTGAAATGAAAATGTCCCTTTTCAACTGACAGCTGTTTTGTGTTGGGTAAAGTCAGGAAACACTGAGGACAACAATGACACTCGGCAATGGACCTTGACGCTATCATTTCTTCTATTCAGTGCATTGATCACGTTTTTTTTTAAACTTAACTGGAAAGCTTTAAATACAATCAGCTAATTTGGTAACACATCAATCAAGACACAAGAGGCATCCTGTCTTGTTTTACACCGTGGACACGTGTGTGTGTGCACACACTGGAATCACTTTATTTTATTTTTGTTAAACTAATACTCATCAGTACAATAAACTAAATGAAACTTTAAGAAGTAAATATATTTTGTGTCTGTCTCCAGGCTGTGAAGGGAACTATGCAGAAAACATGCAAATGCCACGGGGTCTCAGGAAGCTGCACCACCCAAACCTGCTGGCTGCAGCTGCCTGAGTTCAGAGAGGTGGGGAACTATTTGAAGGAGAAGTACCACCGGGCGCTGAAGGTGGATCTCCTCAGAGGCGGCGGGAACAGTGCAGCCAGCCGGGGTGCCATTGCTGACACCTTCAACTCCATCTCTCGCAAGGAACTCGTCCACCTGGAGGACTCTCCAGATTACTGCCTGGAAAACCGTACTCTGGGCCTACCGGGCACAGAGGGCCGTGAATGCCTCAAGAAGGGCAAGAACCTGAGTAAATGGGAGAAGCGGAGCTGCAAGAGACTATGTGGAGAGTGTGGTCTGGCTGTGGAGGAGCGCAAAGCTGAGATGGTGTCAAGCTGTAATTGTAAATTCCACTGGTGCTGTGCTGTGAAGTGTGATCAGTGCAGAAAGACAGTGACCAAGTACTTTTGTGTGAAGAAAGGAGGTCAGAGGGGAAGGAATGAGAGCGCCAGCGGCCGACGGAAGAACCTCAGGCTAAGGAAGAAGCAGTGAGCATCTTCATCGCTTCTACCCTGCTGCCATCATGTTCGTACCACCGCAGCTCCTATTAACACTCGACTCCTTGCATATTGAGATAATGTTTGTTGATATGACAGAAAAAGAACACACAACTTCAGATCATCTCCAGACAGTGCTACAAGAAAGAGATGCTGAGTAGGGGGAAGTGTTACAACTTTGGAAATCTGTGGAACAAATGTATTTAAGATATATTTTTATACGGTTTTGGAAAATTTGGAAAAGTTACCGCTCATCTGAAGACATTTACCCCAACTTTAAAGTTCACTACAAGGTTAATTATTTATTTTCATACATGCACAAAAACTTTAAAAAAAAATTCATTCACATATAAGAATATAGTCGTCACATGATCTGACTATTCAATGAATGGCAGAATTAACATTCACAGTCACATTTTTCAATTAACTAGTGGTTTGTATTCCCATGAATGCATCAGATTGTCAGCCCAGCCATAATCTTTGCACCTATTTCAACTGTTGCTGCGAAGATTACATTTATTTTCAAAATTTTGACATTTTGGGGACACAGTGCTCCCTTATTGTCTGTCGCGTCCTCTTGATGTATTTAAATGTGTATAAAATGAAGCACTTTGTATTGTACATTGTTAATTTATTTCACTGCATTAGATTTGCTTTATTGTTAGTTGCCGTTTTTGGATTGTCATCTATTAAAATGTAATGGAAGAATAATAAATCCTTCACACACATGTATCATCCATGATAAAGAGGGTGTTCCTTCTTTGTTAACGTGTTCTTTGAGACAGTGATACCTGGCAATTTGCAGCAAACACAACCTAATTCCTCACATTCCTCAGACTGAAGTTAGGATACTCTAGGGCAAACCAACAAGAATAGAAAACTTTCCAGCAAACTCTTTGTTCCATCGCGTCTTTCTAATTTTCACCTCAACAAATATCTCCCAGCTTCCCTCCCTCATCATGGTAATCCTCAAAGAGCTCCCAACTCCCAAGCACTTGGAAGTTTCTTTACTGTTTAATACTAGTTTAATTAACTTTGTCCAAACAGAGTAGGGATGTGGGGGTGGAGGGCATGAGGCAAGTTGCCCTTAAAAAATCATTCCGCCTCTAATTTTGTATGCTAATCTTCTTTTTCACGCCGCACCTCCTTAGGAGTGGGGGAAAAGAAATGTTGGGAAAACTTGGGTCTGCCTGTGCACGGCTTCCTGCGGCTGTTTTATTTCTGGGCCCACCTATTTGGGTCCTTTCACTCCTCTAGGGCCTTCCTTTGCTCCTTTTAACAATGAATGCAGAGCTAATCAGCTCTTTCGGAAATGCACCACTGTCGAGGAAGGTAATCCCCTCTTCTCTATTCTGAATGGGCCGTCGCCTTCTAAAGGACTTTGGGAAAAGGCTTTCCACAGATTCACACTGTTCTCTCAAAAGAAGTTAGTTCAAGTATTGTGCCCAAACAAGTGGGTTTTATAAACACATGCTTGCCAAGATACTCACTCCACCTGCAAGTAAGAAGTGCCAGGCCCAGGCAGACTAGCACATGGCAGCCGAATCCGAAACCCTTCAGACGAGATGGGACATGAAAGAGGAGATTAGAGGTCCCATTGAGTAGGGGGCATTCATTTCTGCACCTTCGTCCTTTTACTCAATAAAGTGTCAAGGAAACACCTTGTTGACATCTTATTTACCAAATAATGATCATAATCAAAACTCCTCCCTCCTCTGATGACCCCTGCAGGCTGTCTGGATTGCTGTCTGGCATGCAATAAAAACCCTCTCACTAACAAAAGACCTGGCATTCCAATTTTTTCCCCCCTGCAGCTTTGTACAAATTGTGCAATTTATGGTGATGAAGAATTCAACTGAGGCACAAAACAATGTTAATTCACAGAATTGGGATACAAGGTCCCAACCAAATTTTGGGTTAAATGTACACATTTCGGTGCACAGAATGCATTTATTCCTTTTTTTTTCTCAGCAGAGATGAGGGACACTGCAGCTTTACAACACGGTGTCTGAAAATGATATCATGTTTAACCTGGACAGAACACATCACCCACTATTGACTGTAGGTTCGACAAGGACAGAGGAAAAGAGTTAAAAGATTCTTTCACTGTGCAGAATCACAGCTGTTACTATTGACCCCACTGGACAGTTCTGTTTGTCTTTAAACACGTGTAATCTCATATTCAGAATATTACATAAACAGAAACCTGAATTACAGATACGCAAACTTCGCAAAGGAAATCAAATCAAAGAATATCGTATATTTAACTGTGTGTGTGAAACGGCGCTCAACGTTGATCGTGACTCAGACTACACAAATTCCCCCCACCCAGAGAGTGACACGACCTTCGACTGAGGGGTCTGAACTTCCGTCTCACATGCTGGCCCTGTCACATTTTATTTGCCGTAACATTTAAGCCTGAGGTGGCGGAGAGGGACGTGACACCATGGAGGAAGAGAGGAGTTTCAAGCAGACACTTTCTCACGATCAATAAGTACTTGTGTAGAGAACATTGGACAATATGGATTGAAATATATCAAAAGGTTGTTTGTAAGTATATATATCTGGCAAAATTAAAAGACAATTGGTATCAATTGTTTAACATTGACATGGAATTTTTCTATGATGCAATATTTTTGTGACTTTAAAAGCTATTACTCTGATCTATGAATAAAATATACAAAAATATAGTGAGGAAGAATGCAATCAATGAAATATGTGAGATTGACTTATAATGCTTCAGAGAACCCTTGACTAATAGGATTTATGGCTTAAGGGTTCTGGACCTACCACACCTTTAGGGGCGGGTGTCAGTGTGAATGTGAGAGAAAGCCAACACACATGACCACAGATGAGTGGAACGTTTATGCTCTTAAAGCGTTTTAAACAAAATACACTGAAATCTGTGCTTGCCTTGTGTTATTAGGTTGATTTGTTTGTGTTTTGCTCAAGAAAGAGAGGATAATATCTGATTTGACTCATTACGAAACTGTTTAATTGCAGAGCCATCACTCATCATGACTCTTTGTTTTGACTGCAGTTCAACTGAAAGCATTCAACACTGTTGGTGTTTAACAGTATCTACGGACTCAGTTGTTTCTCGAGGCTCATTTGGGTGGCTGATAGGAGAGCTGTGGGCATCTGCAAAAGAAGAGAAGAGAGGAGCATCAGCCAGATCAGCTCGGATTAGCTGGTGGCGAGCATTGGAATCCACCAGGGAGCCGTAATAGGTCCCTGTTGATGAAGCATGACTGAAGTGAAAATGCACGAGATGCATCATATTTTGCACAAACAAGAAAGCAAGCAAACAAATAAGTAATTATAGAAAATGGGGGTAAAATTATACTGTTTTTTATTATGTAAATATTTAGAAAATTCTACCTGTTTGTCCACATTGAATATTTATTGAATTCTTTGGGTTGCACAGAAAACAAAACATGTAAAATACCTTTTTCATCAAATAAGTAATAGAAAAATACTCTTCGTTATTATCATAATTTATTATTATTGTTATTATTATTATTATTATTATTATTATTATTATTATTATTATTGTTGTTGTTGTTGTTGCTGTTGTTGTTGTTATTATTATTATTGTTATTATTATTATCATTATTATTATTATTATTATTATTATTGTTATTTATTAGAACAGATAAAACAGTTTAGAGCAGAATAAATGAGAACTTGAGCAGAGGAATGTTGCAGCTCTACTAGTACTACATAATAGGGTTGAGCCAGGTACTTGCTTCAGACGAGTACGCATTTTTGACGAGTAAAACTCGTCAATACTCGTGCTTATTCATTCATTCATTCATTCATTCATTCATTCATTCATTCATTCATTTTCCTGACCGCTTCATCCACTTGCGCGGGTCACGGGTAGCTGGAGCCTATCCCAGCTGGCATGGCTGAAAGAAAATCCTCAGAACTGACTGTCTTCATGCTCTGTGATTGGCCAGTCACAAACAGCACCTGCCCCTCCCTACAGGGACACTCCAGAGGTTCTCTGCCCCACTCTCACACACACAGACATTGACTGATCTCTCTGTGCGTGGCTTCACTGTAGCTCACGTTGCTATCCTTAGGTGTTCTTCAGCTTGCCTCTATTTTGGTCTGTTTAAGGTTACTTGGTGAACTTGTTTCTTGCTTTGTTTTGTTGCATGTACACAGTGCATTTGACCAGACAGAGCTGAAAAATGCCCGTGTCGCATCGGTCATCGCCTCCACTCCAGTTGTTATATTTCTTTTACCTGCTTGCTATTGGTTTGACACTTTCTCACTTCAGTTCAAATGAATGATTTATGTACTGTATAGATATTTTAACTGTTACATAGCGTGCGCGCACACGCACACACACATGCTCTCTCTGTCTATCTCTTTCTCCCTCTCATACAGTCACTCAGTCACACACACATGCACAGACACAGACACACAAACACACCCTAATAAACTTTGTATAACTTTGTGTTAAAAAAAACAGCAAGAACATTAGGCGGTAAAAATAAATAAATAATTGAAAAAAAACCAGTTTGATCATAAGAACAAAAAAAAAGAAAAAAAAATTAGAAAGTTGTGTTGAGTATGACAATTCTTGTTCATGCATACTTTGTAGTTCATAATTTCCTATTGCATGCGTTGTATACATTAATAAACTTCATGTTCTGAGTTCATAAAAAAACTTGTTCTGTGAATAGGTTCTTTGCTATTGTGATCAAAAGCATTGAATGTCAGTTCTGAGGATGTTCTGTAAATATTCATTCATACATTTAAGAATATTCATGTTTTGAGTTCATAAAAAACTTGTTTGAAAATAATTCTCTTACTTTTGTGATCAAAAACATTGATTTGAATCTCAATTTTGAGGCTGTTCTGTAAATAGTTTTAAAATAAACAATAAATATACCAACTTCTGATCAATCCATATCAATTTCACACTTAAAATAATGTACCGATTTATGCCCCACCCATTTCCGGTCAAACCACACCCACTTCTGTCCTGCCCATCCCCTCCCGCCCATTCCGAGTACAGATATACAGTACAGTACAGATATAGAGAATTTAGATGGTTGAACAGATACAGATACAGATACAGATAGTGGTGTACTTGCTCATCCCTACAACATACATTGGGTGACCCAGTGTCATATAAAGGTTCAGTCAAGTCCTAATTTATGATTAATCATCCCAAATCCTATATCTCATTCGTAACACAATTGTGACTGAACTGGAGTTTTGAATACTGTAGTTATATCGTAACAAAGCACAATTCTGATTATAGTTGTGAAACATCTCTGTTGTGTCACCCATGCACAGACTGGCACAGTTATCTTCACAGTCTACGAATTATGACTCTCATATGGTTTTTAAAAGCTTTTTATAGTATATTCACAGAGGGAAATTAAACCATCGCACTGTCATGGAGTTCAGAGTCCAGTGATCATCTACGTAAGCGGTAAAAATGCTTCTGCATGTTGGGGGGACGGGGTTGATTGTGAACCACTTCTTTACTAATCATTAATAGGACATCTATGCAAAGTGTTTTAGTAAAACAACTAAAAAATGTACCATTGGAACCACGCCCACCACCCCATTAATAGAGACATCTGACAGGACAGGTACACTTCAGGGGCTGAACAGATTTCATTTTGGTCCAGTGTCCCATTGTCTTCACCCCTGGATCTGACTATATATTAAGACACATAATCCTAGTGGTCAAAGTGATTAATAAGATTTAGAGCCTACTCCATCTCCTTCAACACCACCCTGGAATTGACCAAAGAGAGTCTGGTTCCACTGAGCAAAGGTACAATGTGCTTGGCTCTCTCATGAGGAATGAACTGATCGTATCGTACCGCTGAGGTAACCATAACCATTGGCAAATATTTACTCAGCATTTCAAAAGTGTTCACTTACTGTGGTGCTACTGTACCTCTCACAGACAAAGAATAAGGGAGTAGGGACTACCTCCGTGCAGTGTCCTGTATCATTGTCAGTAAGGAACAATACAATAATATTATGTTTCATCGCTTCCTAATGCACAGTGTATTGATTGGACCATTGATCGGACCATTGGTGTAAAAATACTCCTCTACAATATACTGTGTGATGACAGTGCATCCTACTTACATCATAATCCATGTACATACATAAACACACAACTTGTCTCTACACCTGTGAAACAAGTATAGCAGAGGAAAATGCAACCAGAAACATTTCCCCTGTGAAACACAGCGCAGTAAGTGTAAATACTGCACATGCAAGTACAAATACACCGTATTACATTACAGGTAACTGGTAGAAGGTCACCGCGGTAAAATGTTTCTCACGATCAACTCTCTGAAACCTTTAGAAGAGCAAAGCATCCATCTAGCGGTCAGAGCCAGTCATTACAGTATGAACATTCAGTCATCCAGTCCGCAAGGTGTCGCTGTCGGGTATCCTCTAACGCGTGTCCTGACTAATATGGCTTGTGTCGTGGGTTTTCTCGGCGTCAACACGGTGTGTAAACAATTACACGGAGCGGCGCTGGGGTGAGCGCTGGAGTCGGTGGGAACGTCACAGGATTTTTGGGCTAAAACAAAAACAGTGAATGGGAAAGATTGTGTGAATGTTCTGCTGATTCTGACGACCTGCAGAAGCGAATCCGTAAGACAGTTCAGTGTCTGGTTGTTTCATTTTGAGGAGGTTGGAGGAAACTAATCGGGTCTTGACGACCAACATGGCAGCGACGCGCGTTGCCGGGGCTGACTCGCTGGAGACCGAAAGCTGCACCGGTTTAACCGGCGTCAGGAACTGGGGCTGGGATGAGTCTCAGCTTCGGAAATATTCTTTCCCAACTAAGCCCATTCCCAGACTGTCTTCTGCGGACCCCAGAGCAGACACACTCATTAACAACGAGGTAAATAACTTAGCTTGTTGAAACTTTTACTTGTCCCAAATACCTCTGGCTTTGATATTTTGTTCAAGAACTGGTCCCTCGAAAATGACATTACGGCACAAATCAGGGTCTTTTTTTTGTGGTTAGTGTTAATAAACTGCTTGTAACCTGACTGGTATTTTTGTTCCGAGACCTAATTAATATTTTTGTTGAGTTGGCTTTAAAAAAAAAAACAAAAAAAATACAGTCCCGTTTTCAGTTTCCCACTTATATATACTCAACCCAGTAAATCTGCATAATTGACGTTAAATTAAATCCCACAGTGAGTATATATATATTTGCATTTATCAGTACATTACAAATTTTTTATATTTGCATTTATCAGTACATTACAAATTTTTGCAAGAATCTCAGTATAATTAAAAATATTAAAAACCACCAACGGACAGAAAAATAAAATTATCAACAGATTCCTAAGAATTGATGTCATGTAGGAGAAAATACTTGTTTACTTAAATTAGCGTGTTACTCTGTTTGCCTGGTTCAGTCCTGTAACGTAATACAAACTTTTTGTTGTGTAAAATAGAATGCAGAAGAATCATGAATGTCATTGAACATTTCTACACAATGACACTTTGTTTGTCAGCAGTCACTTTCACAGCAGCATTTAATTAAAGTACTGCAACTGTCCAGTGCGTTAAAGTAGATATTACACTTGTCCATTGTAATATGACGTGCATGTAATTTGTAATAGGAAGTGAGTATAGGACAGGACTGAGGATGCACCAATGGAGGGTGTCTGATGACGTTGGAGGAAATGAGATCCCCAAGTTTAGTGTGCTGTGTTCTGTCAGTGACTTCAGTGACATGTTCAATATATCAGTGAAGACAGGCAAGTAGGTGTGCATGTGCTTTTAGGGCACAACCCTGCACCCCACCCTGACCAGTTTCCTTCCTGCTGTTGATAAGCAGGGCCTGCAGGTGCAGGTATGACCTGGTATAACTCATCAGTGTTGGTCCCTGGTGTGATTTATTATTTGCATCCAGCAGCATTTTGTATGCAATGAAATAACTCATCATGTACAGTTGTACTCCATGTCAGTTCATTTCTTTCTCTGCTCAGAAAGTGAAGTGCTCACGAGCATCGCTTTGTCATCACAAATTGCTGATATTTATTCTTTTAATTTGCTGATTACTGCTTCTAGCTCTGTTTAAAATCTCCGAGTTGTATACATAACATGTAGCTGAAATGTCACATCCTTGTCCAGTCCTATGGCTTTGCCAGGGACATTGATTTGGTGCTAACAGTCCTTCTGTTGCCAGCTTAGAGGATAAACAACAATGACCTTCCGTTATGCCTTTGTCACATTTACACACAATGCTGAGGCACGATTGTGGTGCAATGGTTTACCTCAAAGTGACTGTTTAGGGAGGCTTCTGTAAATTATTTTGACATTGTGTTCCCTGTCTTAACATCTGCTGACGTCAGAGGCTGTGTTTGGTCCTGGTATGGCTGGCCTGATTTGGAGGTTTCTGGAGTGTGGCTCAGTTGCCTTCCTGCCCAGCTATGGTTCATACACCCATTCCTTTGCAGCTCCCCGCCCATGTTCCCTGAAACTCCCTCAGTGGCTGCTCCAAAGCTCGTGTATCCTTACTTTCTCACAATGCTCTGAGCTCCAAGTCTAGTCAGAATCTGTTAATAAACACCAGCTCCACGGCGAGAGGAAATAACCTGCTAATGGCAGCGGTCAATTATAGCTGGTGACATTCTACCATGTTTGTTTTGTCTGAATGCAACCACAACATCTGAATGAACTGAGTATGAATTCAAGGAGTCAAATTCTTGCATAATACACCATATAAAAAGAAAATGAAATCAAAAGTAAGTATTTTGTAAAAGTGTGAGTGAGTTTGCATGTTGTCTGTCAGTTTATCTATGTACTGTTTATTGCATCCCTGGGCTTGCACTCGGAGCTAGTATGACTAAGCCACTGTGGGTCAGTGTAAAGGAATTGAGCAAGCCACAAAAAGCCACACTCTGTGTCCAAGACAGTGGCGCAGCGCGTGGACGACTAACGCTCATCGCATGGGGGGACACACCCCCCAACCCCATTTTATAAAATGGGGTTGTTTTCCTGCATTCTGGTGCATTCTGAGGGCAAAATCTTCTGTTCAGTTTACCTACAAAAATACACTAAAGTCAACAGTTCAAGCTTAACTATCTTTATTTCTATCCTACTTTATGCAGGTATGAATGTGAGATTCAACAACTGAAAACTTGCATTCACTATGTGAAGATACTTTCATACAAAATATAACTCAATGTTTACTTGTAAGTTTTACTTAGACTAGAGGACATTTTAACTTTGACCATCACCAACACCATCGGTATGCCATAGTTTAGTTTTGTTATTTTAATTCAATAACATGATTTTTCATTTCAATCTAAAAAGGCATGAAAAATAGCAAGCGAGGTGAATACACATTTACATGCATTGCTGGTTTTTCCTGCCGGTCATAGGGATCAAAAATCTAAGACTACAAACAACTATTAATAATATCTTTCATTTACCTTCTGATTGGTCTGTCACCACTCTTACCCCCTCTCAGCATTCACCATTTGTTGATTAATTAGGATTTTAACACAAACTCTACTGTAAAACACTGGATTCTTTTGATCGATCGTCCTCGTCTTGTCGTACACCAATTCGCGGGTTCAGCTTGTAAAAAAAAAAACTTTTTGTTTTTCATTGGATGGGAGGAGGTCCTGACCCGGGTGCATATCTAATGATCGGGAAGGTTCGGGTCGCTTCGGCTATTTCTGTCGGCATGCTTTGGCTATTTCTGTCGGCCGCAACTTCCGTCAGCTCATGCCGACGGAAATAGCAATAGACGCTAGCAAGAGAAAAAATTTGTTATCGCTCGGGGATTTTTGTGAGTCCAAAAAAGTTGTAAGTTTGAGCCTTTTTTTCGTAAAAGTAAGAATGCCACTGTGGCTGTACAGTCTAAAAACCTTGTAGCCAATCTGGAATTTACTTCGCCTATGGCGACGTGGCGATCCGCTAGCGCAAGCCCAGCATCCCGCTTCAAAGCGGTGATGTATTGTAATTGTCAGTGTTCGTCCATTCGTTCGTCCACCAAATGTCTGCCCAAGTAATACATTACTTGGGCAGCAAAGGGGATGAAAATGAGATGATGACCTTGACCTTGAGAAAAATAGATCACTTTCAAATTTCAACCTTTGTACACTCAGGAAACGGATAAGATAGAAAGAGTAGGGAGAAGGCCAGTGTAAGACCATAGATCAAATCTAGTACTTTGATCTACCTATGCACTAGCTTTGATCTATGGTACTTTCAGGGTACCCTGAAAGTAGGTCAGGGTAAGTGACACGATGTTGCAGTCTGACTGCCTTGGTTCTAGTTTAATTTATATTTACTGTTGCACTTTGTTTGCTTGTTAACCTCTGCAAAGGAAGTGATATTTTAACCTATGACAGTTTGTTTTATTGAATGGATTTCGATTGAACTTGATGGAAGAATGCGTCTTGGGTCAGAATTTACTCCATGTTTTGTAGCAACTCTGGTGTGGATCCATGACTCAGATTTGTGTGTTGCCGTTACACTCCAACCTTAATCAATGACTGTCATGCTCTAGAGAAATTGTTCATTAGAATAGTAGGAGAGTAATCTTATTAACGGATGAATTAATGAATGACCGACAGCCAATCACAAACGCGAAAACAAAGAGCATGTCAAAAATGTTTACTGTCGGTATATTCAGCCAAATACGTTATCCGTAAACCGCAGCTCCTCTCGCGACAGATCTATCGATCATTTCAGGCAACACTCGAAACTAATTTTGTGACATGTGACGTGATTGCCGATAATTGACCCGACAAAGTGTCGATTTACAGACTAATTGGTCTCGTGCGCCCACGTCACTGCAGTCAATACGTTGGTCTTTTCTTATGCACGTCCCCATATGCTGCACGTTATAAACAGTCATAGATAAACAGTGGATGGGTGCAGCGACACGCGCCACTGGGCGCGCGCGCAGCGGACTACGTTCAGTTAGTCACGTAGCCCTCCGAGCTGAGGAGAACCAATAACAGTCTGAACTACAATGTTTGCAGTCGTGTCCGTTAAACTGTGTATTCTATACAACTCTATAGGTACTGTCTCTGTGACGATACGATGAAGATGACAGCAACTGAAGCCACTGAAAATATTTTATGGATTTTAAATGAAAATGTAGAATTGATTGTAAAACTATCAATTGCATTTTTATCTGATGACTATAAATGTAAGAAATCCGTGAAATTCGACGGTATAATAGTTAGTAATCAGTGATGTAATCTAGTTCTAGTACACATAAACTGTATGTGTACTTCCACATTTTACATTATACTGTATTGTGTATTTGCATCCAGTTTGTACTAAAGTACAATGTTATCTGTTTGCAGGAACCAGTCGTTTTAACAGACACAAACCTCGTGTATCCGGCTCTCAAATGGGACATTGCATACCTCCAGGAGAACATTGGAAATGGAGACTTCTCTGTTTACATTGCAGAAAACCACAAGTTTCTCTACTACGATGAGAAGAAAATGGCTAATTATGAGAACTTTGTCCCTAAGTCACAACGAATGGAAATGAAATTCTCTGAATTTGTAGATAAAATGCATAAAACAGAGGAAAGGGGAGGAGAGGAGAGGTAAGATATTTATATTGATGTTTTAATGGGAACGTAATTTGCACTATTTACATGAAGCCATTTAATTAGCTGTCCTCAAGTTTTTAAGGGTTAACATGTATAAAATATATTAGTATTCATTTAAAGCTGAAACAGGTAAGTAACTGAGTGCTTGAACAAGGTATGATGGTGCTGCAGGTGTGCAGTAAGGCTTTCTCATGAAGAACAGTACAGCACAGGAGGATGGACTGAGATCTGCTTAAACTGCAGATTGTGAGCTGACTTGGCCCGATACTGCACATACAGCTCCTTTTAAAGTGCACTTGCTGCACTACTCACCGACTCTCCACAATTACTGTTTTAGACGTTTGGATTTGACAACATCCACTTCCTTCAGTTTCTTATTGTTCTTCGTGGTTGAAGTGATGCGTCATCTGGTGAGGTGCAACAGCTGATAAGCTAGTTCCTATCCTGCAGGCACATTCAAAGCATGTTTGAAAACTAGACAAAAGTGGTTCTCGTTTTGACGTCTGTTTTATTATTGCTTCCAAGAGTGTATCTGCAGCAGACCTTGAATGACACAGTCGGGAAGAAGATTGTCCTGGACTTCCTCGGCTTCAACTGGAATTGGATCAACAAGCAGCAAGCCCAAAGAAACTGGGGACAGCTGACGTCTAACCTCCTGCTTATCGGCATGGAGGGTAGGAAATCTAATCCTAGGAATGCTGCTTCACAGTGTCTGTCATAGAGTTTACAGTATCATGGCTCATCGTTTGACATTGCCCTTAATGTTTTTCACATGACGTTTTTTTTTTAATGTTCTTGCATTATAGGAAATGTTACACCAGCACATTATGATGAGCAGCAGAACTTTTTTGCACAGGTCAAAGGCCATAAGAGATGTATACTTTTCCCTCCAGACCAGTTTGAATGTCTCTATCCATACCCTGTGCATCATCCATGTGACAGACAGAGCCAAGTAAGCTGAGTATTTGTAGAAATTCATCTCGAGTTTAGTATTGGCTTATAAAGTAGGAAAGTTCTGTGGTTATGGTGGTTACAGAAAGTGACAACATATTAAACAAAGTTATGATGATATTGTCTTCAAAATGACTCAAAGCAAAGATATGTGTTTTGTAATTAAAAAGGGGCATTATTTAAAAAAATATTCACTGGAAATATCTTTCATTTTTAGGTTGATTTTGATAATCCTGATTATGAGAAGTTTCCAGACTTTAAAAATGTTGTTGGCTATGAGGCTGTTGTGGGTCCTGGGGATGTGCTGTACATACCCATGTACTGGTAAGAAACACTTGTATTAGCTTTTCAAAAGAAATTGTGTGTGCCAGAATAGTATTAATAAGTATTAAATCATTTACACCACTACATCATCTAGTTATCTCCAGGTTATTGAATTACTTTGGTGTGCATTCAGCTTGAGTAAAGCATGCTTCATTTCAGATACACATTATTGGGGTGCTCAAAGTGATGTTCGAAAGTTATTAATCATTTTTAAAAGTTTGAAACAGTCCCTTACTGTTAATGAATTTTAAGTTAGTGGATAGTTTAATTGTAATTCTAATTGATTCATTAATCCACAGTGATTTTACTTTATACATTAATCCTGATTGGCAAGAAAAAAATCAGAGCATACTGGCTGCAGCATGAAGAGATTATATTAAATATGAAAATCCTTTGCACAAGTGTCAATTCTAAAATGAGCTGAGTTTGTGTCAGTTTGTGTCGCTGCACACACCTGTCTGCACCCAGTGAATGCATTTTGTTGCATTTTTTGGACGTTTATCATGCATACCTCACCACTAAATCAAAATGCAGGATAGGGGTGTCATACCTTGTAACTGCAGTCCCTATTCCTCAAGCAGTAGATGTCTGAGACAGTACCTTTGTTCTGTCAGCCCTTTTTACGTCCTGCTTCACAGTGGTGATGATTTTCTATTGTCAGTGTTCGTGTGTTTGTTCGTTCATTTGTACGTCCACCAAATATCTTCGCAACTGTTGCAGATAGAAAGATGAAACAAAAAGCACTTTACTCGGGCAGCAAAGGGGATGAAAATTAGATGATGACCTTGACCTTGAGAAAACTAGGTCATGGACAAATTTCAACTTTTTTTCACTCAGGAACCGGATAAGATAGAAAGACGAGGGAGAAGGCCAGTGTAAGACCATATAAAGCTAGTGCTTTGATCTACCTATCCACTAGCTTTGATCTATGGTCTTCAGGTACTACTTGCAGGGTACTCTGACCTACCCTTAAAGTAGGTCAGGGTAAGTCGCAGGATGTTGCAGTCTGTGACTGCTTTAGTTCTAGTTTAATAACCGTAATTTTTTTAATCACTGTTCTGTATTTAAGTTGCTGATTTGAAAAATTGTTTGGTGTCAATAGTTGCTGTACATGTGGTTCGACTGTTTTCTGTCTTCAGGTGGCATCACATTGAATCGCTGTTGAATGGTGGAGTGACGATCACTGTAAACTTCTGGTACAAAGTATGTGTGTCTGAATCATTAAAATTATTAACATTTTTGTATTTTGTGCCTCATACCTTGGTAACCACTCTCTTTCTTGCCACATTCCTTCAGGGTGCGCCTACACCCAAGAGGATAGAATACCCCCTGAGAGCTCATCAGAAGGTGGCCATCATGAGGAACATTGAGAAGATGCTGGGAGAAGCACTCGGAGACCCTCATGAGGTAAAACCACTGAGTTTTATGTTATCTTGACCATACAGGCTTTCTAATAGTCAGTGCATTTGCATAAGACACCCATGAGTTTCACCCGGCCAGTTTCTAGAACAGCAAACCAGATTCATATTTAGGTCACCTGTTACTTGAAATCCCTTGGGAATACCCACCCTTCCAGCAACCCAATTACTGCGAATATTTATGGCTTACCTGATTTCATAGAAATAAAAAGAAGATATCAGTCTGGGACAGCAAGGACGTGAATATAAGACTTCCACAACCTAAAGTAGTTCATCCTAACACAGAAATGTTTTTTTTTGCGTGTGTGTGTAGGTTGGACCTTTGCTTAAAACGATGATCAAGGGCCGATATGACCAGGATAGTTAGAGCCCCACCCTTCAAACTGTCTACCAGACTTTGAAGCGATGCATCACTGCATGGCAATAAGTGGCCATCTTAAAACCACTGCGCTTCATTTGTGTGCCATAGTCAATGCAAATACAACAACTACAGGATACTCACCTTTGGAATTCACCCCACTTGAGGGAATCTTCAAAGAGGAGACCCAAAGTGACTCGAGGCTAGCTGTATTTTTGTGAACTGGTGTCATAATTCAAGCTACTCTGTGTTCTTACTGCATTTGCTCATCCAGTCAGTAAATATTTGTCTGATCCCGGTACCTTGGGGGGGAACCCTAACATTTTGACCACTAATGGATGAGCATCAGTTAAGTACAAGACATTTTTTTAATGTAATGATAGAGATGTGAGTTTTTCAGTTTTTCACTAAACAACCTCTCTCCATCTTTATCACGGCATCTTGAAAACAGGTTTTTGTTTACACCACTGAAGATGACTGATCTTGCAAATGTTTAAGAGGAAAACAAAAGGAAAACATTTATTAATCTAATCTGCAGGATCCACATGCTCACATATGTGATCCACAATTTTCTTTACAGTGATGAAGTGATGAGATATGATCAAAAACATGTCAGTGTAGAAAAAGGCGTCATATGAACGTCTGAAGGAATATGTGACGGGTAAAATATGTTAAATGAGTGATTGCTTTGTGTTTTATTAATATTCTTGGTTGATTCACATTTTGAGGACTTAGTTGGATGTGTTATTCAGCATTCCACTAAAAAAAGAGTTGGTGCAGTTTTAGATAATCTTCTAAGAGTAGTTACAAATGATGTATTCTTGGGAATATGATGTTAAAAACTGTGTTAACTGCGTCAATGATTTCTCTGTGTTAATGTTATTCATGAACTGAACTCACAAGACTTGCTGGGAAGAAGCTTCTGTCTTAGATTCCAGTGTAATATGAAGAATCATCTAGTGGTCAAATTTGCAGTTTCATGACAAACTTTATTCATGTATTATTTACAATACAGTTATGCAGCATTTTGTGCTAAATGTAGCATATGTGTGCTGTAATCACATTGCAATATATCCAAAAGTCAAATTCTAGCTGAACATTTGCTCTTGTGGTTTCTGTAGTGATAACCTCTGAAATGGTCTGACACTCTTGCATAAATACAGCCATATTCTGAAGTCCTTTAAATTTAAAGTTAATGCTAGCGTTGCTGTAAAATGTGCCAAACCAACATCCAAAGTATTAGATGGATACATCTCCATCTTCGGAAAACTTTTGACATTGGATGAATCATCAGTATGTGGTGACTGTTTGAACCACTGATGGGCTGCAGGTTTCTTAGGAACTGCATTGCAATGGAACAGAGATACTTATCTATAAGGTAAGAACTTTTTGGATATGAACAAAGTGAACTTTGCTTCCATTTACTGCATATGCCTTGCTTAACAATGGCATGGTACTGAAAGCTGTAGTACTTGATTTTCTTTTCTTTACATCTTCGAGATGTTTGTTTTCATTCTGGTGTTTAACAGCTTTAAATGTGTGACTGACCAGGGATGGCAGAGACAAGGTATATTTTTTCCTGCTCTCATGCAATGTGTGCTCCTATTCCTTAAAAAATTGTTTGCAGCGTTGTACACTGTTGTATTCTGAAAGATGTGATGAGAATTAAAATGTGATGCATTTGAATTTGCAGTGTGTGAATTATTCAAACAATACAAAGGGAATGATTACAAAAATTGGTATTTATTTACTATAAATTGTGCGTCAATGGTATCTCAGAGCACAGTTAAAAGTCAGTTGTGACTCAGATGTTCTACAGTAACACCAAGTTAAGACAAAACTGGTGCTGATAATGACAAATATCAGTAACAACACATCCTTTGTCTTACAGCTAGACTCAGGAAAACAATATTATTCCAACCATCAAAAGAAAATGCATGTAATTGCTCTATATGTTTGCTGAAGGGTAAACAAATGGCCAGCATGATAAACCACAGTTTATACCAGTTGAAGAAAACCTGATCATTAAATCCCAATATATGACAATTATCAAATGAGAACCCAAAAATAAGTTTCCACAGTAATCACAAGCAAAAAAGAAAAAATAATAATACAAGAAACAGAATGCAATGAAAGAAAAGGAGTAATAAGGGATACTTTTTGAGCATCATGTAAATAAACCTTGAAGACACACAACAATCCTTCCAATAAATACATTATCAGAACCTGCAAATCAAAACCTATCAAAAATAAAAATAAAGCTGTTGGAATTGTTTTAAAAACATTCAGCTGCATTTTTCACTTAATTTTTGGGGAAACTTCAGTATTCCAACAATTCCAGTGCTGTAATAGTTTGTGCACTCCTTGAGATTTGAATTTGGTGCGATAAAAAATGAATTATAAATTAGATCTATTTGTAATGTACTGGGGCTGCTGACGGTCTCAAGTTCAGAGCAACTACTGTTGGCATTTCCCAACAGTAGATGAAAAATGCCATCTTTAAAATGAATGTGTAACAAAGCAGTCAGACTGCAACATCCTGCAAAGGGTAGGTCAGGGTACCCTGAAAGTAGTACCTGACAAGTTCATAGCTTTGACCATAGATCAAAGCTAATAAATAGATCTACCTAATGCATAGGTAGATCAAAGCACTAGCTTTGATCTATGGTCTCACTCACACTGGTGTTCTCCCTCGTTTTTCCATTTTATCTGGTTCCTGAGTGTACAAAAGTGGAAATTTGACCTTGACCTAGTTTTCTCAAGGTCATCATCTCATTCTGATCCCCTTTACCGCCCGAGTAATCTGCTTTTTATTTAATCTATCTGCAACGGTTGCGAAGATATTTGGTGGACATACGAACGAACACTGACAATTACAATACATTACCGCTTTGACCAATAATTACCAGTACCAGTAATATCAATTTAAAAAAAAAAACAAATTGTGTGAAACTTTGCATTTTCATTAAACACTCACCTTTTCTCTCAGGAGTGCAACAAGGCAGATTCTTGAATTAAAATCCAGTACTGTAGAAACAGTAATTCACCCTTTCTTCATGAACAGTGATGTGTGTATCATAACTACTATAAAATCTGTTACACGCGACTGGCGTCTAACTCTGGGAGAATGGATCAAACCACTGGGTGAAGTCACTTCTATTTAAAACCTATCAGACAAGAGTTTGATTTGAAAACAATCTAGCACCTCAAACTGATCAAATCCATAGGCTTGGCAAAACATTTTATATTAGCTATTCCTACATGGTGTAAAAATAGAATTTGAAATGTAAATGGCATCAATACTAAATATGTACAAAAACACATTGGGCCATGTGATGTCCAGTGGAGGCTCTACAGCACCACCAGAACTTTTTACAGATGCAATAAATGAATATGTACAACTTGTACTACATAAAAAATCATGTGAAAACATAAAAATACAACGATGGCAGTGCAACATTGGACCTGCTGACATGGCAAAGTACAAAAGTTAGGCTGTTAAAAGGAAAACAAATCACAACATCTTCACCAAAGTAATCACAAGATCTTCAAAAGCTCCTCAAGGAAGAGAACCAACTGAAACACTGTAATGTCATGTTTTTAAACCAAGGCATACGTTTTAAAAAAAAGCCACTTGCACACACGAAATTATCTTGTAAACACTAATAATGTCAGGCTAAATTAACATAATAAATAAACAAAACAATGTAAACAATATTGTCAGTAGCTGCTCTTATGGGATCATGCTGATCATCAATGGAATCTGTACTTCCGTGCAGGCTTGAGGTTTACATAAGTCTTCTTCATGTCCTCTGTCTCGTCTTTCTTTACAAGTTGATATCGCTCTCCTTTGGTTGTTACCACCTGGTTGCCATGGTACCGAACTAGCTTTTTTGGAGCCTGTAAAGATCAGGTGAGGTTTAGAGATTTCATTGTATGACACAGACACGGTAATGCTTTATTATGAATACGGTTAACAATGAAAGACTTGCATCTTTTGGAGCGACGGGACGGTGCGTTTTGTTATCTTCCTCATTGTCCACCAGCATGTACCTGCAAAAAGAGAAGTAGTCAAATAGACAGGAAAAAAAATACCAAATTCTGCTTTCAACAGGATGAAAATGTAAATTTTACTTACTTCTCAAGAATGCTCTCTTTGAGTTTATGATCCGCCAGCGAGGAAATACTCTTCCCATGGTTTGCCTGAGGTAAGAGGAATATCAGATCAAATTAATAACACACATAAATTAGCAGGAGACTGATATCAAACCCAGTGATAGGCTTTCTACTCGTAGTAGATACTCACAATAACAGGAGAAGGGTTGAGCTGGACATCACCCTCCAAGATGAGACGAACAGCTTCCTCCATGTCTCCTTTGGCTATAGACAGAGCGCTGCGAGCCTCTGACAAACTACATTTGGGAAACATCTCCAGCAGGTGCTGCTCCTGGGAATCCCACTCAGATACTGGGGGCTGGACAAAGACACATTCATATTGCCTCTAAATTCAGTCAATGTTTTATTCAAGCCCCAATGTATGCTGGTTTAATGGCCTAATTTATCAAGTGTTTGCAATAATCAAATTAAAAACCAAATTTCACAAAAAAGGCTGCTTTTACTGACTTGTGCAGCACCAGAATGATTCTAAGAACTTCTCTTACATTTAAAAATAAGACATTGTTGGACATTCTGGGGTGGCCATCATTCACTTAAATTGAATGCCATACAAAATTTCTGTAGTGTCACTGCAAGTTTACTGTACATGGTATTACGTAAGTTGAAGAATGGACTAAGATTCCTCAGGCACACATCAGACAGATGGTGTTTGGCTATGTACTGTACATGATTATGTGTCTACAATATTCTAGTGATGCTTTTCATGAAAAGGTTGAATCATTTCAAGACACGGCAATCAGTAAAATCACCATTTTACCTAATATTTTGGAATACACTTGCAATATCTTTTGCATTTGCATAGTATAAGTACTTTCTTTTTAATTTGGTTACTTTGAATTGCTAAAAAGCATGAATTCTGACAATAACCCTAATACACAATGAAGGTCTACTTGTGTTACTTCCATCTTCTTCTTCTTTTGGCTTTCCCCTTCAGGGGTCGTCACAGTGAATAAATTGTTACTTCCATATATGTATAAAATAATCAAATCACACTGTGAGCAAAATAAATTACAGTGTTTCAAAAATTTACTCAAGAATAATTGTTTGGTAAATGTGTGCAAAACTGATAACCTTGGCAGTGGCGCCCTCTGCCTGTGTTTCTCTTCCTGGTGGATGTTCACTGGGCTGGGTGGGAAGTTTCAATGAACACTCTTCTGTCCTTTCCTTAGGCACATTTTCTTCTTCAGATAAAAGAAAACATAAAAATAAATATCAGCCCACTGTTCTTTAAAAGTTGAGTCACCCAACGACTGACAGCCCAGTATATCTTGTTCTGATGACTCCTTCCAAAAATATGGAAATGGAGAAACCACTTGGAAAGAGTGATGCTGCAAAAATATTGTAAAAATTCTTAGTAAAATAAAAACACTACCTACGGTCCGGGCTGTAGCTAGTTTTGAAGCCAGGCTGAACATCATCTCACAGACCTTTATACTGCCAAACAGAAAAAAAAAATTGTAAAGCCAACAAATGTTGAAGTAATGTGTTAAGTACAATCAGAAGAGGGAAAAAGTATTAATGTTTACCTATCAATTCCAGCAAAACCAGGGATGTAAGCCTCCAGCATCTCTGCAAAAACCTCCACATCAAAGTTCTCATCAACACTCTGCTGAGATCCAAGATCCTCCAAGACGCCAGTAATGTATGAGAGAAGAACATCATCGAGTGTGCTGTGTTGACATGGAAGTGTAGAGATGCTGTGAAACTGAAAGAACATACATTTCGAGGGTGGATACCAAACAACCAGGTGTTTCTTTACCTGAGATCTGCATCAGGAATATAAGCCTGAATGAAATCGTACAGGGCGCTGTGGATGATTTTGTGGAGGTCCATGTCGTTCTCCTGCTGTGCACAAGAAGAGATCAAATAGACATGTGTGTTACCAAAGCGTTTCTCATGAAAACATATTGTCAAAGCTTTCCTACCATGTTTACAGTCACAGGACGCCAGTGGTGGTCAGCACCGACAGCATTTTATACACAACCTACATAGTCCTATCAGTTGGTGGACTGGGATTTCATTTTTGAAAAAAATATCCAGTCAAATTAGCGAGGATGAAACAATAACGTACTCTTTTAATCTGAAACTACATGCATTCGCTTCACACCGTGAATTTACTGATGCTATTTTATGTACCGGCTCCACCGCTGTTCAATACAATCCACTCATATTATGTACAACAGCGTTATAATAAAGTGGCTAACGGCTAACACAACACTGAAGGCTGGTTACGAACACCGCAGCTGTACAATTACAAGCTAAACTACTACATTACAATCACATTGATGTCAACTCGACCTGGTCAATTCTGTCTTTAACCCGTTTTCCATCTCGGTTAACCTTTATGGGCAACACTAGAGCTAGCTCCGTGGTTTGTGTTTAGCTAACGAGTGCTAGCCGGAAATAACACTTTATGTCTCACTCACGTCGTCATTTACGTTGGAACGACTTTTAACGGAGTATCACTTACTGTTAAAGGGATTATATATACATGTAGCTGAAAGTTTACCCCAACAGTGTGAGGGGGAAGCAGCGCAGTGTCTCCAGTTCTCGCGACAGAAACCCCCTCCCGCCCCACCACAACAGAAAAAACTCTTCTTCGTGTATTTTTGTTGACGGTCTGTTGCCAGCTTCTCCCCCTACTGGAATGGACTTGGAACAGCAGTGTGAGAAGAAATAAAAAATATTAAAAAGTTTCTCACATACAACAGTCTCTTAAAATAAAACTTGTAAAGTTTTTAGTGAAATATTAAATTGAATATGTCCTCTAGTGTCATATTCACTTGCATCCATCCATCCATCCATCCATCCATCCATCCATCCATCCATCCATCCATCCATCCATCCATCCATCCATCCATCCATCCATCCATCCATCCATCCATCCATCCATCCATCTATCTTCAACCGCTTATCTGGGGCCGGGTCGAGGGGGCAACAGTCTCAGCATGGATGCCCATACTTCCCTTTCACCAGACACCTCCTCTAGCTCCTCCGGGAGGATCTCGAGTGGCTCCCAGGCCAGCAGAGAGACATTGTCCCTCCAGCGTGTCCTAGGTCTTCCTCGAGGTCTCCTCCTGGTAGGACATGCCTGGAACACCTCACCATAGAGGAGTCCAAGAGCCATCCGGAACAGATGCCCGAGCCACCTCAGCTGGCTCTGCTCAAGGCGGGGGAGCAGTGGCTCTAATCCGAGCTCTTTCCTGGAGCTCCTCACCCTATCTCTAAGGGTGCACCCAGCCACTCTACAGGAAACGTAGCCGGCATGTTAAAAATGAAACACAACCACACTCTTCTTGGCTGGGACAGAATATAAGTAGTTGTGTTGATTTGTACAACCAACAACTGACCAACTTGCTTGTCTTGCTCTGTCCAATGTTTGTGTGCACAAGTGTGGTGTGCTGAGTGGTTTCAGGTGAGCCGACAGCAGCAAAGGCCATCGGCAACAAGAGTTTCAGGAGCTGATCTCCAGTCTGCATCAGACTATCTGCCGTATACTTCTACTTAGCCCTGCCACATCCACGCTGCCAGATAGTTGCCAATGATTAGTCAGTAATCAGTTTCCAGTCCAGTCGACCTGAGTACTGCCTCCATCCTGTTTCCACTGTCAGCTTCTGGAGGAGTCTGGCTATTTCCAAACGCTTTTTTCCCATCGGCTTAAATAAACTCTTGTTTGACACCTGCCTTCTCCAGTTGTCTGAACAGAATGACCAGATAATTCTGTTCAGCCACTTCTGAACAGAATGATCTTGTCACGATGAACCCAGGGGACCTTAACACAGGAACTTACAGCCAGAGGCTCTCAGAGCAGGTTGCACTATTGGAACATCATAGAGAGGTGTTACAAAACCTCACCAGAAATAGCGGAGACTAAGGTCGAAGAGTTGTGTGCATTGTGGCCAGCGGAGTCACTACCTCTTCACCTGCCCTCTCCATCCAGGAAAAGGTCAGACTCAGCAGTTGTGGGAGAGGTACCATTGTGTCAGGTAAGTAGTCTCTCCCCCTCAAGACATCGGCTTGAAGCTACTATCTCTTGACAAGACTTTACACCTGAGCTCTCTCATTGATTTGGAGCTCATGACATTTTCCTGGACAGAGACATTGTTGCGCAGTTGGTACTAGAAACTGTAGCTCTTGACACACCCTTAAATGCCAGGTCTCTCAGAGGTAAGCTATTAGCAGTGTTACCGATAAGACTGAGCCTCCTCAGAGCTCCTGGTAACCACCAGGAGATGATACGTTTTTAGATCACTGTCCTCACTTCTGATGCTAGACCAAGATATTCTGAGCTCTTTTCTGAGCTCTTTTCTCTTTCAACACCTGGGTAGACTGATAAAGGCAATAACAATAGAAAGTGTCTGTGTTTCTATTTCAGATTACTGATTGGACAAAAAAAATAATTGAAGATCTTAGGTGCTGGGAAAGTGTGACGTTTGTTATTGTCGTCGATAACAAGTTGATAATGTAAAAATGACCATTTAATTTATTTTATTTACCTTGAATTGACCAGACAACTCAAAATCACCTGTTTGAAACATGGCAGTAACAATTTAATTGTCCGACAGGTGTCCTGAAAGGCTCGGTTGTTCAGGTGGAGGTTCACCTTCTCCTAAATTACCTGGATGAATGAAGGATATTGCTCTATTGACATGAAAAATTGTTGTTGGTAAACACTGTTTTTAAAATTATTTTGTTTTATTTATATTTTAACCCAATATTATTAGAATCAGTTTGTAGGTAAATTAAAAATATAGGTATTATATTGATAAGATGTCAGCTATATAGAACACAGTTCATTTTAAAGTATTTGACATGTTCCAACATTTTTAAAAGTTATTTCATAAACCAGTTACATTTACTAAGGGAAACATCTATATAATTTCACAAAGGAGTTTCAGCATTAAATATCACAGTAATTAATCAATCAAAATAAATTGGACTAAAAAAAAAAAACAAGAACAAGGCAGTCAGAAACTGCAAGATCCCATGAAACCCCTGAATTCAAAATTTTACCCTGACCTACACATTTTTGTGCCTCTGGCTTCCTAAAAATGTTGCTTTTTGTTTTGTGATTATATCTCATCAGGTTTCAGAGATGTGTACCTAAGAAGGTACAAAAGTGAACATTTGAGCTGGGTTTTCAAGGTCAAGGTTGTGATCTAATTTTCATCCCCTTGCCTCCCTGAACATAACACCTTGTTTTGTCTTTCTATCTTATCAGGTTCCTAAGATAAATGCAAAAAATGTACAAAAGTTGAAATTTGATCACGTCATTTTCTTCCCCTTTGCTGCCCTGAGTAAAGTGCTTTGTCTTTCATCTTTCTATGTGCAACGGTTGTGAAGATATTTGGTGGATGGACGGACAAATGGACGAACACACAAACACCTGACAATGACAGTACATCACCGCCTCATGGGATGTAAGAAGTTTCTATATATTACATGATTCCATGAGGAACTCTTCCTTCCAGCTGCCCTGACACATTTTGCACCTGTGAGATTGCTCTTAGTTTTTCTCACGCTGCTCTGAAAGCATAGGATCCTTCAATTAAACATTCAGTTTATACCGCATATTCAGCAAGCCAACCACCTTAGGTTCATGAGTATTTGACCAGGCTCAGTAAGTAGTGTACTCTAACTTGGCCATATTCTTACTTCTTTCACCAGATCCATACATAGTTGATGGTTGTGGTGTTATCTGAGGCAACATCTATGATGTCATTAGATGCTGCTCTCAGTTACCTCTGCCTGCATTGGCATTATAGCAGATATGTACCTGTAAATTATTAATACCCAACCAATTGTTTCCTGCTCTTTTGGCTGTATCTCTTATCGTCTGTAGTATTTCATCGGGAAATATAGTACACACTACTGATAAAACAAGCAAGAACAATCCTCAACTTGGCTGAACTCTGTTTCAACCCATGAGCGTCAGGACTAGACAGATGCTGCTTAGGTACAGTAAAATGTAAAATCTACTACAGTCTATGGCATGTCAGTTTTCTCCATGTGTGACAACAGCTGACACAGACAAGAGTTCTAGCAGAGTCAGCATATTGTCATTTAATGTTAACAAAATTTAGTTGCACAAAAGTCAAGCTTCAACAAGCATTTGTTTGCAACTTTAAAAGCAAAGCAAAATGTACAGTGCTGTCACACTTAACCACACTAATATAAATTAATAATAAATAAATATTTTTTCCTCTTAATTCAGCATTCAGTGGTAAATATCTTGTGTTGAGAGATCTGATGAAACTACAGCTGGAATTCTTTTTTTTTTTTAAAGTGAAATCGCTCCTAACACAGGGTGGCAGCATTGAGTTATAACTGACAGCAGCATCTCATCTGTGTGATTTAGCTTGATCCCGACGCTTCTCAGTAGAAACACAACAATCAGACACATATTGCTCATAACAAATAAACTATAGTTTGTGACATATTGAAATAAAACAATTTATTGTCACTGGATTGTTATTGGATTTTTAAAGTGATTCCATCAAATCTGAAACAAATCTGGTCAAAAATAAGTGAAGCTGTTATTTCGTTTTGCAGTCCTACTAGGGAAAAAGCAACTCAGATTGTTCTGTCTTTGCCTGTACTGGAGTCCATGCTTGTGCGTGCATTACATGTATGCAATGTTTGTACTGATGTATCCTCTGGCAGTGATATTGTTTATTTATCACTCATTCCATATGTATTCAGTGTCACACAGTGCCATCATTCAGAATATACATACTGCCTTTAAATTAGTGCATGATAACACATTGCAAAAGAAGCAATTTGTGATTCTGAATGAATTATGATGGATATTAAAACCTTGAAAATCAATGAATTAAAAATGAATGAATGAATGAATGAATAATGAATGAATGAATGAATGAGTGAATGAATGAATGAATGAATGAAGGAAGGAAGGAAGGAAGGAAGGAAGGAATGAAGGTATGTCAAGTGAAATTATCCACACTTTTCAAATCTCTTAAAACTACTAAAAGTATTTAGCTGTTTTTTCATTGTTCAGTAACATATACAGTACAAACACACACACACAAACACAACCATACACATACGTTTGCACGTTCAGCCTTCATCAACATTTATTTTAAAAAGCTTTTAATGGGGCCATGAAAAGATAATTTTGTCAAGTGTTTGTAACAGTAAACTAAACAATTAACTATATTTACATATTTTGATAAAATTTAGCCAATTTATGTTTTGAATTCATCAGGTTGTCTCAAGTATCTACATGAGGGGATTTAGGAAATGGATGCATTTGTTCTGCATATAGGCATAAGAATATGACCGTTTAACAAATGTCTAGGTGGTATTTTGTTGAAAGACATCATTAAAACTTACACTCTTAACACGCTATAACACATTACACATTATATGTGTGTGTGAGTCTCGGCGCAAATGGTGAATATTGTGGCAGTCTTCCATTTTTTACACTAACAATGAGGACTGGGGGTAGGGTGGTGGTGGGGATAGTGTTGGTGGTGGTGGTGGTGGTGGGGTAGTGGTGGTGGTGGGAGGAGTTGGGGGGGTTGGCTGTCTGAGCAAAAAAAAAACAAAAACATTTTACAGTTCTCCCTCAAACACTGACTGATTTACTGCTAAATTAATTACCCCTTAACCAACTTTAGATAATAATGCTCAGAGCTGCCTGCCGGAGCAGCATCATTCTATTAATGTTCGATTTGCAGTTCAGCCACAGTGACTTCATATTTAGATTTTATTGTATTTTCTTAGTGAATGTGCAGCATTCACAAAAGAAAGGCACAGAATTATCTCACGAATCACCTGTGCAGCGGGGATGGGATTAGCACATTATTTAGAGAGAGAATTTGTTAAAAACTCTCAAAACTTAACATGTCTGCTCCTAAGCATCACAATAGGTGCATTTACAGAGTGAATTCAAGCACACTACAGTTTAATTAATTGAAACTTTTACAATATAAACCCCTTTACAATCATAATCCCCTTTAATCAAATCTCAGTATAATCATTTCACCTCTCTTCGCTTGGTTTTGAAGGTCATGTGTCATTGTGTAGACTTCTCACAAAAGTACATTATTAATAACATCTGTGAATTAGAAGTTGGCATACATGTTCTTAATGAAACTGAACAGTTATTTCTTCACAATGAGCTCCAGGTTAACTGAATTGGAGCATGAGCATGAGTTTTTATTGAAGCGTGCAGCTGATCAGATCCAGATCCACCTACATGGCTCCGCTTGCCAATCCTGTACTCTCCAGGAAATGATCATCAGACATCCAAGTGGGAGTGTTTTTCAAAAGGGTGCCACACAAGTGTACAGTAAATAAATTTTTATTTAAAAAAAAATGGCGTGTGATGTACAGTGTGTACTTACAAAGTATGGGAGTTGTCAAATAACTGAAATTGAAATAAATAAATATCTTCTGAGAGGCACAGTAAGGTGAGATAAGTCCAATAAGTAGGGCAATTGAAAACACAGCTAGTCTGGAGTCATTTCAGTGACGGGACTGGTCTCTCCCTGTCTGTGCCCCCGCGTGTCTCTGTTCAGCAGTCGATAGGTTAACCTGCCTGTGGCATCCATCTTGTATGGCCCCCTCACATTACCATTGATCTGAGGGAAATAAAGAGCACACGTGTTATTATATATAGCCCAGAAAAACACCCTCTCACAGTGATGGAGTGAACAGGCCAAATGTATGAAATATTGCCCCTGCGACATGTTCTATCTTCCTGTCAATAGTGCAGCGTTTGCACACAACCCAGATCAATA
Organism: Antennarius maculatus; assembly: GCA_013358685.1. Taxonomy (NCBI): domain Eukaryota; kingdom Metazoa; phylum Chordata; class Actinopteri; order Lophiiformes; family Antennariidae; genus Antennarius; species Antennarius maculatus. The sequence continues at coordinate 11,491,605 of CM023616.1, read as the reverse complement.
GGGACTTATCTTTTCATGATACCACATAACGATGTTGTCTGCTGTCTTTTTCTGATATTGAAGGTCTAATCTTGTCCCTCCACCTTTTTAAATCATCCACAGTGATATGTATATTTGGACTGTTTTCTCCCTTGTGTCTTTCCAAGAGGTAAAAATTGGTGTGGAGCTGCTATACTCAGACGTGGCAGTTACAAATTTACATGTTGTTTTTCTGGACGTTTCTCTGAAGCTTTTGGGGGTCTCTCATGTGTGAGACTGCTCAGTGGAGAGAAGACACCCCTCTGTAAAAACATCTGTTGTGGAAATGGCTGTCAGACTCCCTTTTGTGGGCTCTGTCTCTTCTTTGCGCAGAGATTGTCATTTGTTTTGATAATTTCTGTGGGTGAAAGAATAATGACTGAAGATCCGGAGTGCGTAGATGTGTAGTTGAGCAGTCTCCAGTTGGACAGGATTTATCTCTTGGTTTTTTAATGGAGGGCATATTTCTTACCGATTTACATTTTTGGTTTATACATTGAGGCATGTAATCTAACAAGTCTATTTAACAAAATAAAAAAAAAAAACTACAATGAACTGTGATTTGAGTGATTTGAGTGATTTGAATGATTCGCAATCAATAATTTCATTGTGTATTCTCTGTACATTGTGCTGCTTAGAGAGGATAAGGTAAACTAATCATTCGTTTTATTGTATAAGGGGAATTAAAATTCTTCTTCGTATATACAGTATATAACCATACATCCTGTCAGTAAGGATGTCAGTAATATCAATAAAATGGTAATTATGAAAGCCTCTTCAAAATTTATTCTCAAATAAAGTGAACTTCTTAGAGAAAGGCCCGTATGGTGATGCCACGGCACTCCATTTCAAAGGAAGGTTTCACACCTCTTCAGTAGCATCTTAAAACACATCATCCTTTGCAATCTCTGATCAGCTGCCATTTATTTCAGTCAAGTTGGTATTTCTGTTTAATCGTGTTGACAGTGTAATTCCTTTTTGTCCACTGAAAACACACACAAAAAAATCATTACATATATTCTGTATGCATGTAGGAAGGTGAGGTACATGTGATGAAATTTTAACGTTGTATTAACTTTTTAGAGTTCCATCAGTGATTTGTATGGTTTACACTGAGTTCTATTCAAAATTCTACACACTCTGTAGGAGAGACCTGTTTTAAAAACCGTAAAAGTTTATTGTTATTTAATCCATAGCATCAAAGTTTCAACATGAATGGAAGAGGTGGTTTTGTGATTTCTTTTCCCCTCTGTTGAACAGATGAGTGAGCAGTGAGATCTCATAATAGATGTTCCTGTGTTTTATCTGTCTTCCTGACAATCTCGGGTTCTTGAACATGTTCCCACGTTCATGTGGGTTTATTTTCAGATCCTTTTTGTAGGCTTTCATGTCTTCTTTTATAGCCCCATGCTGTTTGTGACACTAGCTTTCATGGGATTGTAGTCTCCTACTTTTTTGGTTTTGTCTACTTAGCTTCCCCACAATAGTTATTTTTTCCTTATCGATATAATCAAAATCCTGAATTCAATATTGTTTTCCTATATTATTATATTAAGAATCCTTATCCACTGATTGGTCTTTTGCACTGATTGGTCTTTTGCACTATCTGTTGTTAAATGCGTTATCGTCTTCTGCCATTCATGTACACATTTATTGGATTCCAAGTCTCTAGGATCAATCTTTTGGCCACCAGAGGAGCATAACTAATGGCAACATTAGAATGGCTTTGTGAGAGGGACTGGCCGGATGCAGGTTAACCAAGCAGGAAATAATCTAGGATTTTATATCCTGCATGAATGGCCATAGGATATGCTGAGAATAAATTAATTCCCTACTAAAATTTTATCAGTGGTTTTATCCTTTGAATGGAACCGTTTCAAAGGGGTGGGTGGTTAGTTTGAATGATTTTTTTTTTTTATAAGGGTTCGTAGGGTGTTTGTTCTCCACATTTTGTGGCAGATCATCTTAATGCTCAGTCCGGGTCAGAGTATCCATTCTGCCTCTGACCGCAGGTCTAGACTGACTTCCCCTGGACAGCCTTTATTTCCCTTCCTTTTTAAAGACCCGCTTCTATTTTCCTGTTGTGCCCAAACAAGGATTTTATAAAATGGGTGACAGTGCCACACAAGCTGTCTGCTGAATCCCCCTTAATTAAAGTGACTTCTAAAGCCTTCCTCAGACACTAATAAACCCTCTCTCCATTAAGATCCTCCTAATTACTGTGTGCAAAGGAAAGGGGGACACACAGAGACAGACAGTGTGGAGGTAAGCCTGCTGGCATTTGGCCCCATAAGCTGAGCGCCACACAAAAGAAAATGTCCCCTGGGTTACTCATCCTACCAGAGAGATTCCTTCCTTTTTTCCCAACTTCACCTCCCCTCTCCTGTGTTTCTCCTTTATGAATGAAAGTATATGACATGTGAGGCTGACAGTGTCCATTCATGGGGCTGGTGGAATGTGTGAATAAGGACTTTGAATGAGGTGTGAGTCACAGTCACGTGATTGGTCATTAAGCAGGCTTTTGATTTAACCGTTGTTTAAATGTGAATAATGGAAGGGAGAGTGGTGTCATCGCTAAACATACATTAAAGTCAGGCTGTTTAGAAGATATAATATTCAACAGAAACTAACAGATGTAGGAATCTCTCCTATAAATATTGTTTTTGCTAAAATTACATATTTATTTTATAAGGTTTTACTATTTTAGACAATAGCCCCATTTTAGACCAACATAGTGGCTAAATTGATATAGACAAGAGAATTTCATTTCTTTACCTGTCACACTTAGCAGCATTGAGTGTGTGGACAGTCCCTACAACTCCAGTGGCAGAGACCTGCCCAGAAAGGTTAAACATGCTTGGTTCATGTCCCGGTCTGCAGATTAATGACATTAACGAAGTTTCCATTAGTTGTGCAACTGGGGAAGACATGGGCATTCATGTGGAAAGCCACATGACTGAAGGAGAGATAAGAGAAAATGAAATACGTCTTCATGGAGACAGGAGGGGCCAGGAAGTGCCACTCCAAATTAGCCGCAGGCCCAGTTTGTTGTTACTTCATTAACCTAACAGCCCCGGGAAAAATAAAAAGTGGGGTCACAACCTGTAGCAACAGGGAGGCTCCCTCCAACTTATGTTGGATGCCATTATTGACACAAACAAGTAAAGAAAATGTGTTATTTAAAGGGAAGTCCCTTTTATATCACCATCGCTACATTTTAGTGTTTTCCATTCAACGAATGTCTGTGTTTGCACTGAAACTTAATCTAGCAATTTTATTTCAAATATTTGAATTATAATTTGTATATAATATAATAAAAATTATGAAAAAATTACTGCTATAACATTAGACCGTCAAAAGAAGCACAGGATTAATTTTGTATTAATAATTTCATGTTAAAATTTGTTAAAAGGGTTAATCATCAACATTTAGGTCTATTTCACTTTAATTTTTTTTTTTTTGCAAGTTTCAAAGTCAAAATATACAGTCAGTCTCATGAGTGCAGTAATATTTTTTGCCGACTTTGGCAGGTTTTCACTGTTTTATACTCTTTGGCTTGTTGCAGAGGTAAATGCATGAATACTCCTATAACAAGATAAGAAAATATCCAACATTACAATTTGTATCAGACAAATTAATTACTAGCTGTTCTACAGATATTACTGGATATTTAACTATTCAATCATAATGAATATTGTGCTTTCTTTGTTGCTCTCTGACATTTGATGGAGTGCTTCAGATCAGGGCTGAGGTGTATAATGCCTTCCCTGTTGTTGTAACATGAGCTGCACTGTGGCTCTTTATTTGCAGGCGGGGACTTTATTAGAGTCTATGGTTACAGACCCTTGGAACGAGGCCTATTGTATTCTCACCCCTTCTCCGCAAACATACCTGTGCTGCCCTGATCCTGTGTCTAATGTCACAAACAGGCCTGACAGATTTTATAGAATGTCAGGTATCAACATTCATTTATGTTCTGTTAATTAAATGGAACCAGCAAGTTGCACCTCAAATATTAATATTTGTCTTACATCTTGATTTTATTTTCTTCCTAAAAGTCAGCTGGATTATTCTTACATTTCTTTATTCTCTCTCTCTTTGTGTGTGTATGTGTGTGTGTGTGTGTGTATATATATACTGTATATACACAGTATATATATATATACACAGTGTATATATATATATATATATATATATAAACATATATATAATATATATTATATATATATATGTATATATATGTGTATGTATATATATATATATATATACATATACAGTATATATATAGTTTTATATTTAAATATATATATATACACATATATACTGTATATGTATATATATTATAGTCAGTGACTAATATATATGAGCAATCAGTGACATGGATCAGCTGACTTGGCTAGAAACTTGGCACAGGTAGACAGAAGGCACAGGTACACAGAAGCAGGGTCCAGCGAGTATCTACTAAGGCTGCAGACACATCTGCCTGCTTCATTTCACCTGGTAACTGAGCATGTAGTATTTACGTCTCGGCTGAAATGCAATCAGGAGCTGCTAGCTGGCAAGGAAGCAATGAGCTCATGATTAGGTGCACTTTTTCATCCACAAGGAGCAGGAATGAGAATTCCTTGGATACAATGCATTTTTCACTCTTCTTCCTTGAACAAGCCTTTGATTTGTTATTTCTTGTTTTTGAAGTTGTTATAGTCAAAGAGAGTTGCATGGAATATTTTGCATTATTTTAAATTAATTTTATTTATCTGAAACTAGAGCAGTTTCGAAAATAAGATTTTATATATGAGTATAGCTTGAACTTCAAATAATTCTGCTTCATTCAAAACAACTGAATATAGAATGAGATGTCTAATTTGTAGTGGTTTCATTGCAGAGAACCAGAACCTTTTGGATTACTGATAAGCAATGTAATAATGACACTACTGATCTTTCTATATGCCCCTCTGCTCCACTGTGCATGTATAAACATTTACATCCTTGAGACAAGAGTCACCTCTCAAATCTGGCTGAAGAAGTGTGTGGAGAGGCCCTTTATCCCACACTGCCCATAGAAGAGCCATTTACCTCCACTAATGGGAGTCTTTCAGTCCAGCGGTCTTTCAGTTCGCCTCTCAGCTCCCTGAAAGAAACTTCACCAAAGAGGAGACATTAAGGAAATCTGTTAATCTGGAGCGTTTTGTCCATGTCTACACCCAGAGTGGACCAAGCTCCCTGGTGCCTTCATAAGAGGCACAGCAACTGTAGAACTGCCTAGATCAGCACATTTCCTAAGGTGCCCCAAACTAGACTCAGAGGTTAAACAAATAGGTGGGAAGACTCTTAGTCATTTTTTCATGAGCTGAAGGTTTTTAGATGTCGCCAATGTAATGAATTAACTTTGTTTGCTGTATTCATTTACGCTTGTTACCAGGGAAGCACATCATCATTTTGTTCTGGTTCTCAAAGGAGCTTCTGAAGATGTGGTCTTTTGGACCACATGAAGCAGACATATTTGAGGTCATTGCCATTACTTGTAGCCTCTTGAATTTGAATGATGGATAATATATTCTATATATTCTATAGTCTCTTACCTCCATGTAGACCATCTAATATCCTGAACGCTCCCTTCTCAAACAAGAGCAGTGCTGTTCTCAAAACAAATCTGCTTGTTCTGTTCTGTTTGCACCCTTGTTCTAAAAATCAAATCTTTATAACTTTACAAAGGAGTGAGTAAACACCAGTCACTATAAGAAGACCAGGTGATCAACTGACTTGGACGACCCTGCTGTAAACTCCTATGTTGATTGAATCTCCGTCCGCAGAATAAAACCAATTTCACCTTCCCTTCATCCCATAAAGACTCATAGAACCTCTTTACTACTTCCTGTGCATTTTATCTCTCCATTGTTAGACAGAAACACAATGTGCACAATGTTGGCTCCCAGAAGCAGATTTTATTCTAATAAATGCATTGTTTATCTTGATAATGTATGCTCATCTGTTTCATTTTATTACTGAATATTTTTTTTGGAAAAAAAAAATCATAGTCTTTAAATATATTCAGGTTGCAGCATGACTGTTAACTTTACTGATGTCAGCAAACTGACAAGAAACTGTCTGATGGAGGAAACCAAAATCTAAGTACTGAAAGGGAAAGAATACTAACATACTGTTGATGCTATAAAAAAAGTCAGAAGATCACCAAGTCACAAAAATTTATCCTCTGAATACAAAGACCGGACAAAATTTCATGGCATTGAGATAATTCCTTCTGGACCTTGCTGTTCATATTAACATGATTAATAATTAATATGAAGCACCAACATCATACAAGAACATTAAAAACTGAGGTTTTATCAAACCTATAGTTAATTAAATGAACAAAAGACACCATTTGTGTTTCATTTCATCTGTTTAAATCTCGCTGTAGCAAATTCAGATAAAACAAATGATTGATTTAAGAGCAGCAGGTAACTCTGTGAATGAAGCAATAAAGCCCCATTCTCCATAAAAGGAACCTGAGGAAACAATTGTACCAGAAGGAACAGAAGCCCTGCCACAATCACAACCTAGTCACTGTTACTTACCTTTGTTTGTGATAGTGGAGGCTTTTAACCCTGCAGACACTCAGTCTTTACTCACCATTTATGGCGCAATCCTACTGTGACAGGAGTGCTAGACCAAGGTCATCAGTGGTTACAACCAGAGTGACTTGTCGTTGAAGACGTGACAGGATAAATAAACACACGAGGAGCGCTGGAGAATGGGGATAATCATGTGGGCTGTGAAATGACAGGTGGTTCGCAGGTCTGGATGAGCAGAAGGGATTTGGAAAATGAGGAAAATATTTGACTGAATTTCTGCATTTCAATCAGATGAGTCAGTGGGTAGAGTCAGAAATTCAAATTAAAGTATGCTGTAACACACAAACATCCACAGACCTATGCATGTAAAATACACACATGCTTGTATGTATAACTGCGACAGATGCAGTTGTATTCTTAGCGTTAAAGGAGGGCCCTGAGGGTCTGTACTGTCTGTATTGACAGCACACCAGGGATCAGGTGTAACACAGTGATACAGACCCCCCCACGTCATACACGGTGTGGTGGGATTTCGTCAGATATACCACAGCAGATTCAGCAGCTGGTGTGACGTCGCTTTGCTCGTCTTACTTAATTATCTTTACAATATATATTGTCCACACTATGTAAATATACTGACGACAATCACTTTTTATTGCTTCAAAATCAGGGTTTTGGGAAAACAATGCATCAAAATGTCTATTAAATCATTTTTTAGGTACATCCTGTCAGTGTCAGGATAAATTCTGGAAGGTCCTCTTGCTTGTACTGCCCCTGACTGGCCAGTTGAGGACATGCTTTCCTCAGTGTGAGCAGAGTTTGACTCGCACAGACATCACTCTGGTCCACTTCCTTCCACACACTCAACATGTATATAAGTCATATCAGCTGAAGCATTTGGACAATCATCTTCTGGCAGTGGTTTATGGTAAAAAGAACAGTTCACTCAGTTTACTCAAGTTCTGTGTGGAACTTTGATACGTCAACTATTTTAGTTGATCAATATACCGTTGAATCAGCCTTTCCCATGTTAACTGTCTCATTTTTATTCCACTCTTGTATGAATGTTTTCTTACAGTTTTACTGGAAAATATATTTTTTGGATTTAACTTTATCAATAATTTAATAATTAGTTTCACAGTTGCCCTTTAACTAAAGTCATCCCAACAAATTTGAAGCTATGAGTAAATAAGCTAAAATATAATACATACAAACTCAATCTCTACACTTTAATCAGAGCTGCAGATTTTATGTTTTATTTGTTGTAATTTTAATTTAATTGTCCTGGGATTATTTAATATTAGAATTTGACATTTTTATTAATATATTTACATAGTATTAAACTTTACGATAAAATCATATAAATGGGTTTACACCACAAGCATCACACACACATGCACGCACGCACGCACGCTCTCACACACACACACACGGTTTCTGCCTCTCCCCAACAGGTTTAGGTCCATGTGCCATCCAGGTCGACCCTTTTTGCAGGTGCAAACCTCCACTGGAAACTACCTGTCAAATAGGTAAGGCCAGAAAGATGTGTGGCCTGTGAAAGGGATATGCTCACACTGCCAGTGGGCACAGAGAACCTCCTTTGTTTCCTTCCATGACTCACATACTTTCAGAGGCCAGATAAGCCTCAGCACCATGAAACACTGCTTTATGTTTAGCCTGGGTTTTTTCCCAGAGAAGGCAGAGTGGACTCAGAGGAAAAACCAGCCAGTGACCAGGTAATATGTCCTCAGTGTCACACCTTATTAAAGGACCAGATACCTAAAAGGAACTTGGTCATGTAGTCCTGAGGCATCTAAGTACCTACTGAAAAAAAGGAAGCAACTTTAAATATCCCTCCCTTCAAGTCCTCTGCTGCTTCTCCTTTTCTTTTACTTCATTCTCTCTTATGAGAGTTTGAATGGTGCAAAGCGATGGAGTAGGAGGGGTCGATGGCTAGGGAGGTGGGGGCTCGGCCGTTTCCTGAAATCGGATTAGCAGCTACTCTACACTTATGTTTCAGGGACCGGGGCTTTAGTTTAGCCCAGCTCAAAGACCACCCAACAGGTAAGCAGTTACATTACAGACGAGCAAAAAGGAAAGTGAATGGTGAGGATGAAAACACTCATGAGAAATGGATACAGAGAGAATGAAATATATATAAGACTAGCCAACATGCTAGTGAAACTGGGTTTCTACCAGGCAGTTAATCTGAAATTGAAAAAAAAAACAAAAAAACACAAAAACAGCCCAATGGAGTGGCAGAAATGTACAAATTGCAATGAAATACACAAAAACAAAAGAGGAAAAAAATGTAAACTTAACTTACTCTTAAAATTTATTCACAGCAACCAATTTGTGAACTTCTTCTTTTTGAACCAACTCTCTGGACCTTCACAAAGACCTACCTATCTCAACCCCAGCCCTCCCCATGCACAAGAATCTAAACCTCACACTGTCATGCTGCTGCCACTGCATCCCATACAAAACCTCCTAGAAATTAGTTTTTGGCAACTGGCTTGCAAGCACACTCTTCTGTCTGCTGCAAGCCACCAAGGCTTTGTTAGACAGGCCCTGTTCTGAGCCCAGAGCCTTCAAGACCCCCATTATGCAGCAGGACTCAGCGGGGCAGAAAGAGCAGGAGTGTTTTCGCCAGTCATGTGGGCACACAGGCATTATACACTCTTCAGTGGCACTGCACATATTTTGTGAGTCTTACAAACAGAAGGAAGGCCTGCAAAGACTGCAAGAAGTTTTGATAATTGGGAGTTATATAAGTTCCAAAATCCCCACAGGAGGATTTTAAGTTTTTCCCCTCCTATTGTGTGTTTTGAAAAGCTGTGTGAAGGCCCCACTGTGAAGGTGACAAATCCTTTGACATAAATCATTGTGTAAAAGGTTAAAGGAATACAGTCAAGTGCTCAGAAAGAAGAGCCTCTAATTGCCTGCATTCCTTCAGCTTTGCTGAACAGTGTTTTACAAATTAAACAACAGCTCCTGCACACTGCAGAACAGTTTTATGCACACACACACACACACACATGTGATTCATGCATATGTGTTGTATCTTATTTTATTTGTATGTGCCACTGTGTGAGTCCACTTGTGTTTTATTTTTAAAAATAAGAGATGTTCATATCAGTGGGAGAGAGGAGAGTTTACTAATCAGTGACAGACAAACTCAGAGCAGTCTACTTAAACATCACTGCTTCTATCAGGGGCCCTGACTGCAGAACACACGGGCTGAGCAGCTCTGATCAGTGTTGTGTTGTGTTTTTTTTTTTTCCCAGTGAATCACACTGGGGAACATGTGTGTTTGTAATGCAGGGATGCATGGTGCTAACCCTCCCTTGAGTAGTAATGCATGAACTGTTAGCAAAACATTGTAGCTGAGGCTGTTCCCTTCTATGTTAATAACACTGGGATTGGGGTTGGGGAGGTGGGTGTGAGGGGGATCTGAGTTGCACAGATGTTTCACAAGGTTGACATCACAAGATTCATAATTCACCTATAGTGAGGGATGTCGTTCATTTGGCAGACCTTAGGCGAACTTTCAAAGTCAGTGCAGAGAGCTGATGATGTCACATGAGGCAGATTGGAGAAATAAAAATAAGATTTTTTCAGATTACATTTAATATTTTATTATCAAATGTCAAAACAAAATTTTTGAAATCAAACTATTTTCATGAAATCCATGGATTCTGTAACATCTTGACAAAGTGAGCCCTAGGCTCGTTACAAAGCCTCTGTATTTGTAATCTCTGCACTTTTTATGCAGCACTTCAGGCTGTCAGGCTGAGTAGCTTCCATGTCACTCCAGTGTGTGTTGTAGAGACAAGAGTTCAGTTGGTGTAAATGTATTTATGAATGCATGATTTTGTGAAATTGTGTACTTGTCTCTTCCCTCTTGCTGTCTAATGACTGGTAACCCCAGCTGAGAGTGAGTGTATGTGTGTGTGTGTGTGTGTGTGTGTGTGTGTGTGTGTGTGTGTGTGTGTGTGTGTGTGTGTGTGTGTGTGTGTGTGTGTGTGTGTGTGTGTGTGTTTGTCTGCCTGTGTAAAGCTGAGGCTCTCCAGAGCACTGAGGCGAAACTTGGCCCCAGTCAGGCCAGTGCGCAGAGGGCAGAGACCAGAAAGCCTCCAGCCGTGCTCTCCCTCTCTCCTTCTCTTTCAATCTCTCCGTCTTCCACTGGGATTTAGAAATAGGTAGTCTAGAAGATGTAACATGGATTTATTTTGTACACAACGCTCAGGGATTCCTTGCTTTTAAATAAATGCACATACAATATATTTTATAGTCCTTGGGAGCTGCTTTCAGGATTATTTTATATAATATAATTTCACCATACATCAACTAGCGCTGGTCATCAATGACTGTTCTCTGACTATTAAATTTAAAATGACAAAATGTATGACTACAAAAAACATGGGGCATTTTGACATCAAAAGTAAGAGTGGTAAATATGCACAGGTAACCTTGTTAAAAATAGATGACGGACTCATTTTCAAATGCCAGTAGATGACTTTGACTTTTTTTATTTTTGTCATTTTAAAATAGGAATAGTATTTTTTCACTTTGTTTAATGTATGTTTTATTAAACCTCTGCTTTGAATGTTCTTCTATGACATTTTATAACATATTACATTTTTTACTTACGCATAACAGTCATGATCAACCACAATATGATTTAAAAATTGGAACTTATGATGGAAGTAGCTGAACAGTTATAGAGGCTCTGTTAAATTTAAATCATTGCTGCCTGAATAACTGGCGATGTCATTATCAACATCCATGCATTAATCCATGAAAAATGAAAGTAAATGTAAAAAAATAAACAACAAAACACAAACCAAAAACAAACAAACAAACAAACAAACAAACAAACAAACAATTCAGACAGACAATTCCAACAAAAAACCCTAATGCTTGTTTAACCAGATCTGAACCCACATTTGAGACAATTCTGGTCCAAGAGCCATCTTCACAACAAGGTTGATTGAAATCCAAGTTGTTTTTATAAGACTGCAGACAAAAAAACAAACAAAGAACAAACAAATGGCTAACAAACAATGTGACAAAAATCAGAATACCAATGTCCTTTGGAGTCTCTGTCAATGTAAACAAATGAATTGATGCAGTTCTTTAAAACTTTTTTTTCTTCATTCTGGCTTCTTCTTTGTGCACCCAGATTTACTCACAGGATCTTCCAGTAAACAGAGTAGGAAAACCAGCATGGAGCCACGGCCACTGGTTAAGTATTTTCATGCTGGATTTGAAATCAGATTATATACACTATGTCGGCTTGTTCGATTGACATCATGGCTTTGAAGAGACTAGATCCGATTAATAAAGGAATAAAAGAGATGAGAAAAACAGGAAAGGGGTGACTTTGCCCCTGGGGCTGAGGCCCCACCAGTTGACTAGATGGCTAATCTGCCATGCAAATTATATCCTGCCTCCTTGCAATGGCCCCTCTAATGTACTCCATTACACACCTTCTATTTGTTGTTGTCAGATTTTACAAACATACATGATTCCAGCAGCGGTCAGGAGTCAGTCTGATAATAGAGAGACTGAAATCCAAGTTGGAATTAGATGGAATTTAGATGGAATTTATAGATGGAATAGATGGGTAGATGGAATTTATAGTAACAAGGAATCGGCTGACACTTACAGTATTTGGTATCTTCTGGATGTTTTTGCTCCCGCTAAAGAATCTGCCTGTGTGTGTTCCAGGCAGGATTATAATGCAGCTGAGACTGAGAGGTTTAATCACTGTGAGCGGCAGTATTTAGCCCGTAACACAGCTTACCTCGCCGTTTTCTCTTTTGTTTTAATGAGGTTGTACTTTGCTTCATTCCTTGGAAGTCTCACCTCTCACACTCTGTTTCTGTCGAGCTGTCAAATGTAGCTGTACAAACACACATGTGTCACACATGCTAATCCGATTTGCACTAAATCATGACAGGGATTATACTGTATGTACAGTAGCAACAAAGCTGTGAAATTTTCGGTGTTTTCCAGAAGGAAAGTTCACTTCCTTGTGAGTCTGGCTCAAGATTGCAGGGCAGACAATTTGTCTTTGATTAGGAATAATAAACAAAATCCTTGGAACACTTGCATAAGAAGCTTTCACTGTTCAGATTTACAATAATTACAGTAATTGAGTAGATGAAGTACTGGCTTAAGTGTTTGTTTGCTTGTGATGCTGCCAACTGGTGTGAGTTTACTCTGTCAAATTCTTCCAGATCAGGCACTTGCCTGATCTGGAGGAGAATGTGGAAAACATGATGTACAACAAACAACTTTGTACATCAAACTCTTTCCTTCCAAAGAAATGTAGTCAAACCCAAATGTAAATTGCCCTCAAATGCATGATCACCTCAAAAGCAAATAAAGCTTTAGATAGATACATAAACGTCTCCACATAAATTTGTAAATATTAGAAAAATAAAAAGCCCTATATAATGCATGTTTCTATCTGACAACCAAAAGAATCTTTTGCTTTTTCTACTGCATGATGGAAACACTGTACATGTTGTTCTATTGCCTTCTTTATCTCTGCAGGAGGAGCATCATTTCTGTCCAATCATAACTGAGAAAAACACGTGACTCCAGTTAAGTCCTAGCATTGTTCAACCTCTTCTCAGTATTTGACTGTTTTGACCAATCACTGCAAGAAAAACTGCTTCTGTAGGATAAACATAAACAAAATCTAGAGTATATCCTGTATCTTTGATATCAACATCCTGCCAAATAAAAATGAATATCCACCTTTCAAACAAAGGTATGCCTGGGAGTGTGGACCTCATTTCAAGCACAATTAACTTGAAATGGAGTGCTGCAAGATCAATAGTCCCCAGTTGATCCAGAGGGAGCTGTCAGTCTATGGAAATGGCACACATATGGTAATATCCCCAGCTTAACAACAACTTAGAGGATTTACTGTTGCTGTTTTCAGACCCACATGAATAACAAACAGTGTGCCACCCCCTGGGAACCATTTTGTTTTATCCCAGCCTCAATTAATCTTTAAGGGGGAGGATACCATTTGGAAGAAATGGCAGGGGGGATATGAATAGGGCATTTGTAGATATGAAAAGTATATTGCTAATTGTGAAAAAAAAAAACAAATTGAAGATTGATTCATGCAAATTCAACGATGTGTGTTCTGGTGTTCCCATGTTCTCGTTCTCCCTCTGTCTCACACACGCGCAAAGATAAATAAAGTGCTGCTGCACTTCAATTTTTCTAATTAGGACACTTTTGTGTCTGTGAAAGCTGCTATTGACAAGCATCCAGACATTAGCAGGATTATATGAGTTCTTACACTGATGAGTGTGATGAGATCTCAGGAGACGGGTATGGATTTTACCTCCTGCTGACTGCACTTCTCTCCTCTTCGCCTCGGGCCCAGAAACCTGTGGCACAAAATGCTTGCCGAGACAAAATGAGAGTGAGCATAACTGGCAAGCACAATAGTTATACTCTCCAGTGTGATGTCAGTAAGTCAGATTCATTTAGCGGAGTCATGTGCGGAGAGCCAGAGCGTATAGACGTTGTAGTGTCATCTGAGAGAGCTCTGGGATTTTGGTCAATTCCAGATTGATTTACCTCAACTCTGCAATTGATGAAGTCCGTTCAGGTTAAACTGCGGAGCTCTCAATTGGACATGTACTTTTGGGACTCCCTGTTGGAATTGACTTCTGTGTGTCACCCTCGGATCAGGCCGGGGGGGTGGGGGAACCGAGTTTCAAAGCACAACGTGAGTGGATTACATGACCCCTATGACAGTTATACTTTGTGTCTGTCTTTTCTAAGTTGAGATGAAGAGAACCAGTTTGCTCTGTCAGGTTGTGCCCATTTGAAAATTAGACCAGTAGAGAAATGGTGCTGTTCTTAACATAACTGGAAAAGGGAAATCAGCCTGTGACGGTGCAGTAAGAGGTATTCCTTCCTCTCAGGAGGGTGACATGCAGGTGGAGGCACATGACAGGAAGAGAAGCAATTCCACTGTCCTGCTTTCCCGGGAGTGTGCGAAACCAAAACTAAATTTCCAAATCATTTTGTCAGTCAGCACTGATGAAGGAGAAGTGAACACACCACAGCTCAGGCCCTGTGGCTCCAGCTTTTATCATGTAAATAAGGTGAATGGGGCTGGGTTAGGGGGGCAATTCCCCAGTCGACACTTGTGCCAAATACAACTTTCCTGTGCTTTAGGCCCACAATGAGAAATGTATTTGGAGGCCTCAATTTTAATTTAACTACAGTGGCAGCTGAGGGGACACCGGGGACGTCATCTCATGACTGATACGATCACTCGTGTGGAAGGAGGGGAAACCTCAACCTTGTGCTGTACATTTCAATGTGCGAGAGCTCCTCCACAGCTCCATCACTGTGCGTGTGTGTATGTGTGTGTGTGATACAGCTGACTGTTGCTTTCTTTATGTGGTTTCCCAGGGAAACACGCTTCTTGCACTGCTGTAACATTTGATTCATTACGATCTATAACAGCACATCAGTTCACTTATTATGTCTTAAAAAAATCCTCCCAGTGTCCCAAAGATGTGAGGGGGAAAAAATCCACCAAAGAGACACTGCCTCGAAATTGACAGCTGCTATTTTGCTGTGCCATCTGGTGCATTTGCCAGGGAACAGAAAAGGGTTAATATTCTATGATGTGTGGTAGCAGTGGCACAGCCTCTTTTGCACAGCCAGAATGAAAAGCCGGGTGCCAGGAGTCTGTGCACCCGATGGAGAGAAACCCTCAACATTAGCATGGCACCATATCAACCAATGTGGCTAATTTAATGGGTCAAATACGGTTGGGAGCGTGCCAAAATAACAGCCGTACCGGCAGAATTTCTAACAGAGCGGATAATCACAAAGAAAAGTTGCAGTTCTGCTTGCAAATGTGCAGGTTTTTGACCATAATTCTCAAAAGATAAATAAAAAAAATCGCTGGTATTTTATTTTCCTTTTTTTGTTCACCTCACATTTGGGAAAACTCTATTCAGCATGTGACTATTTGTGTTCCTGCGCATTTGTGTGTAAGTATGTGTTTTGCTGTGTCGGAGCTGTCATTATTCATTGACCACAGATGTAAATGGATCTAAACAATGGGACTCGCGTGCTGCGGGTAACAATCGCCCCTGGAGAGGACAGGGCCTACTGAAATTAATAGGCCTCCCGTGGCTAAATAAGCAATGGTGAAATAAGCCTAAATGTCCCCCCAATCGTATGACAGACAGGGCCCAAGAATCTGAACAGCAGGTAGTTATTATATGAATTGCTGGAGAGGGACATATTGCAGACCCAACATGTCACATCAAAACCATCACACTGCACTGGATTTGAATCATTATGAGTGCACAGTATGTTTCAGTGGAGATAAAAGCTGCACAATGCTTCCTGCTATGTTGAAGTGTGTCAAAACATTCATAAACACAACTGTTTCTTTCATAACATACAGTAAGACTAAATACATCTAATTTATAATAATTATCATATAATAATAACAATAAAAAAAATTAAATAATTATAATAATAATAATAACAACAACAACAACAACAACAACAACAATAATAATAATAATAATAATAATAATAATAATAATAATAATAATAATAATTATTATTATTATTATTATTATTATTATTATTATTATTATTATTTTATTTTATTTTATTTTTTTACATCAAACTCTTTTATGCAAATCATAAGGCATCAGAAAATAAATGAAAAATAAATAATAATAAATCTGTTATCCTGTCAGAAAGCACCACATATGGACACTCACATGCCCAAAGCCCTGGAAAAAAAAAAGACTCTGGGTACAAATATGCTCCTTTGCTGGAAGTCACACTCTCAGCAATCAGCTTCATTTCTATTTCTGAGTGCAGGCTCGCAAAGAAATGTGAAGTTTAAAAAACCTGGCAGGGGGTAAATTAGTACTCTAAGATGAATTATCATGCAATTAAAGACTTTAAAATACCAGAAAACAAAACATACAATGTGAAAAAAAGACTTGCTGATTTTTTTCCTAAACAGTCAGAGAAGCCGTCGTCTCATCATCTTTGACGTTGACTTTTTAATCAGCCGACACTCCTACCACGCAGTAGTATATTTTCGTCTTTAATTTTAAACTGTTACAACTCATTGTTAAATGTCAAATTGGCCATTCTCCTTGTGTCCCTCTTTTCAGATATTGATATTAATTCTGAAATCTAACCCTAGTGTGTGTAGAGAGATTCTTATACCAGATTGTAATGAATTGAAAAGACACAATAATTCACATACATGTAACTCTGAGGCTGCAGCATCAGCAACTCTCAGCACTTCGTTCATCATGGCATGTGTTCCTCACGCTGTTGTTCTCTCTCCTTCATCTTTTCTCCTGGCTTCTGTGTGGCAGTAAAAGTGGCTGGGGATCTGAGCTGTGTGGAATGATGGGACTGCTGAGGTGGTCAATAATCTATTACGGCACACAGCTCTCTGCAGAGTGACAAATGTCTGTCAGAGAAATAGGCCCAGAGAGGTCAGAGCTTGTCTGCTGACCTCAGTCCCCCTCAGACAGTAGCACGATAGAATAGTTCTTACAAAGTTTGAAGGCAGCATTCTGATTTTGTGTCTGCCCATCTTTATCAAATCACTTCTGAAAATGTATTTACTTTTGCAGGATCATTCTGAATTTACAGTTAATCGATGTCACTGATAATTTAAGGTGCAACATAACCTTTCACATAGGAACAGATAAAGAGTCAATGGAAGCACAAAGACAACCTGAAATATCACAATCTCTGTCTGCTAAACTGTTACATTCTCATTACAGCAAAATTTGGCAGTTACTACACTCTGAGTAGATTTCTGCGTTGTCATGCAGTGCACATATGGATGGCAGGCTTTGCGTTTCAATGCATATTAGCATCCTAGCTATAATCAAGCTTTTGGGGTATTCACATAATAAATTACACATGAAAATCCTCGTTCCAGTAGACTGAAGACGGATTTGTCATCACCGTCCCAGGGTTAAGGTGGTCTGATAATTGATCAGTCAAATTGCTGCAAACTGACTGTGATTATCATGTGGCTGATATGTTAAGGAATCAGACACAGCTGCACACGTATGATCTGGTATAGTTATCCAGATTCATGTACACATCTCAGTATTCAGGTTTCCCTGTTCCATGCATTGTAACATCCTGATTCAGATAAGGCTTAACTCTGAGTTGAAACTGGATAGTAATGCTCTTACAAATTGAATGAGCTACCTAATACTGAAATCTGTGTTGCTAAAAAAGATTGAATGGGAATCCATAAAAAAAGAGTTGCAGCTGAATATAATTGATTTGTTTGAATCCAAAAAAATGTATTTGCAAGAAACCTCTTGTCAATAAATAAATGCAGCTTGGGTCTGCATACACATCTATGGATGTAGATAATTATTGAAATACCATCTTATAGTTGAGCAATCTTCTACAATATTTTATATTGTGGCATTTGTTCTATCTATCTATCTATCTATCTATCTATCTATCTATCTATCTATCTATCTATCTATCTATCTATCTATCTATCTATCTATCTATCTATCTATCTATCTATCTATCTATCTATCTATCTATCTATCTATCTATCTATCTATCTATCTATCTATCTATCCATCCATCCATCCATCCATCCATCCATCCATCCATCCATCCATCCATCCATCCATCCATCCATCCATCCATCCATCTATCTATATACTGTGTATATATATATATATATATATATATATATATATATATATACATACATATATATATATATATATATATATATAGAGAGAGAGAGAGAAAGAGAGAGAGAGAGAGAGAGAGAGAGAGAGAGCGAGAGAAAGAGAGAGAGAGAGAGAGAGAAAGAGTGAGAGAGAGTGACAGAATATAATTACTTTATGAAGTTATGATGTAATCCATCATACATAATAAGTAAGGTTCAAAGAATTTAGTGATGTGTTTAAAAGCCTGAAAGTGTTCAGGGGTCACCAAGAAGAATCAGTGGCTTTTCTATTGGCAGTTCTTCTTCTGTGTTATAATGATAGAAATGGACACACACCATTTAAGTATCAAATCAATAACAAATTAAATTTTTTAGCAGTGCAAGCTACAGTCACAATCACCTGTAATTACCTCTGACAGACTCTGGTTACGCTGCCCTCATCTCACTTTAATCCCAATACCCAATACAGACTCATTCACGGCAGTTCCTGGTTTGAATTCTTTACCAGTTGATAATAGTGCAGGACCTATTGTTGTTTTGTTATCATTAGTTTCCATTGGCCATCTGTCCTCTTTATATATTCTTTATATTTCTCGCACGAGCAAAACCACTCAGTCTGACATGGATTTTCAATTGTTCTGTTCATAAAAGGCTTGGGTTGTCTGCATACCTGAATAAAGCAGGAACCACAATCTCAAACATCAGGGAGGTGACATCATGATTTTCAGAGAAATCAAGTTTTGATTTACATGAAGTTTGGCGGGCAATTTTGAAAGACAATTCTTCAAAGGTTTACATTTTCAGCCCTTTAAAAAAATGCATATATCGTCTAAATAAACAATTCAATAACGGTCTTCCGTTTTTCAGTGTGGAACAGTGAGTTTGGCATAAACAAGTTTATATGATAGACAAAACATGAATGATTCACAGACTTTCATTTTACCCCATCTTAATACATCTGTCATCTTTTATTTTTATTTCTTTAATTTAATCTCTCTGTCCTTTCATGGGATTTTGCACCGCATATACACTGATATCTACAAGCTTGCTTTGTCTTGTCCCTTTTGAATGGTTATGACTGGAATCTGCACTTTAAATGAACTGTAGAGAGATGCCGAAACAATCAGTCTTTGAATCTATGTATAAACAATGACTACATATAGAAATTAATTGCATCTCTTCACATTATCAGTACAGCCGGAAGTTGCTGCAACATAATCTCCAGCAAATAAATGCCTCAAAGATTCAGGATGTTATTAAAAGCAGGTTGACATGTGTGATGCTGACCTGCCAGCCCCTCTGCACTCACCTCTGTAACCCATCCACTGTTGATCAAGTGGAAATTAACTGGACCTGAATGACGTGCCATGCCCGGAATGCATACGTTTGGCTTTGACTTTTTGATAGACTTACACCTCATTTGGCCTCTAAATCCTGGTGAAGCCTCCCACGGGACGGCCTGAGGCAAAGACACTCATACTCAATTGCATGCACATATAGAAAACCAGAAGGAGATATGTGCAGGCCAGAGGGGCACAAACATGTGGGGGGGAGAAAGAATGAAATTTTAAAGGGAGAGAGACAGAGTGAAGGAGAGATGAGATGAGAGGAGAGGGATTCAAGGATGAGAGAGAAGAGAGCCACTGATTGCAGAACTACGAATACAGACAGGAACAGACAAAGAGACAATGGTGGATAAAGGAGAAAATACAGAATGATCTTGTGCTGTCTATGTTAGGCAGCAGCGACAATGCCTGATTAGGCCATTGAGGCCTCAACAATGCAGTCCGTTTCCCTTTCATAACAACAGACCTTCCTGTCTGACCCCCCTGACCTCTGTCACCGGCAATACGTGTCACAACTACGACGACACCCCGTCGCACCCACCAATCTCTCCTCCCTCCCTCTATCATCCACATCTCTCTTCCTGCAGTCCATCAACCCAGTCTTATCACCAATCTTATCAACATATGACCTCCACTTTTTAGACCCTTTGAACAGCAGGTGTGATTAAGTGTGTCCAAGTATTTTTTATCCTCATACAATCATCAATATTAATATTAATGTAATAATACTGTTAAACCAGCAATATCAAAGACTGAAATTACAAAGAAAGTTCCTTCATTAATAACCCAGTAGGGAAAATTCATTTTTTTCCAACTAACATACAGTTTAGAACGCACACACACACACACACACACACACACACACACACACACACACACACACACACACACACACACACACACACACACACACACACACACACACACACAAAAGGACATTGTACAGTGAAGGGCTGGAATATTGCAGTACACTAGGAGCAGCTTGTGGGATTGGTGTCATGCTCAAGGGCACCCCGAGAGTGCACAGGAAGTGGACTTTCTTTAAGTATAGATTTAATTGTTCTATACGCCAGGTAGTTTTCTGTTCATAAGATCCATGCCTAAAAGGAAATACCAATAGCTTACTGTGATGGTATGAAATGACTTCTAAAAATAAATGTGTGTTGCTTTAACAAAATGTGATTTAGGACTGTCTTAAATGGGTTCACATGATTTGCCAGGATGTCAAAATGTATTGGATGAAAATCCTGAATGTGTGAAAACCAATTCAAGTTGCAACCACAAAAAGATTTTTCAAACCTCAGTTGATAGTGATGCTTGCTATTTTCCACCACTTTGTTTGGTTTTCATGTCGTGGAGTTGGAGACGTAATTCTAACAGATGGTTACAACAGAGTTAAAAATCTGCTGCAAAATAGCATCCCTCTATCAGAAATGAACAGTTAACAATTAAAGCCATTCTCCAGTTAAACCAGATCTAATTAGCTTTTGCCAATTTCCCCGCTCTCGTACCCCTAAACATTCCATCTGCTGTAATGGAGCTCCTGATAGTGAACTCCACTTCATGGAAGAGAAGCAAGCATCTGCAACACACACATACAGTTTCTCTCTCTCTCTCTCTCTCTCTCTCTCTCTCTCTCTCTCTCTCTCTCTCTCTCTCTCTCTCTATCTATCTTTACTTTATCTATTGGTTTGAAGTAATCTTTTGTCTGCTGTTGGTGGTGGTGGGGTTATAGTCTACATATTAAGTGAGGGTCTGTAAGGGTTTCAGCAGCATCTTGACTCCTTTAAGCTGAGGGGCAGCTGAGGTTAAGTGGTCTCCTCACTATGTCACCCATTTTCCTCACGATGACATCTGGGGACCATACTGTTGCCATAGATACAGTCTCCACCCCCAGTCGACTGCTCATTTAAAGTAAGCCCACATACATACATA
Organism: Antennarius maculatus; assembly: GCA_013358685.1. Taxonomy (NCBI): domain Eukaryota; kingdom Metazoa; phylum Chordata; class Actinopteri; order Lophiiformes; family Antennariidae; genus Antennarius; species Antennarius maculatus. The sequence continues at coordinate 11,469,973 of CM023616.1, read as the reverse complement.
CATACATATGGAAAAATATGCTGTGCACAGTATTGTCTAATAGTGATTGATCCTCCACCTATTGTCTAGCTTAGGATTTTTCTTCATATTTTCCAAAGCAGCTAAACTGCAAAGTGAATATTGGACAAAATCAATAGGCCCACTGGATTTGAAAGCAGAAAACTATTTTTCCTTCATGCACTCTAAGATTTAATTGTTATCTAATAGAACTGATTACGAAAAATGGAAAATCAGTTTTTGGAACAGTAAAAATAAATTTCATTTCTGTTTGTTTTGCTCATATTGCAGAACTTTTCACGAGAGGTGGAAGTATTCCCAGAGATAAACCACTGATCAGGAAAATAATTCCAAATATCATTTTCCAATAACACACTCCGCAGGGCAACTTCTTTTGTGCCAAGCTACAAAAGACACAGGTCTTTGTCGCCCTTTATACAGTCTGGAATTTATGTTATGTGCAGGAACTTCTCAGACTATTTTGAAAACATAAATTACAAGTTTGAATATGATTTACGATCATTTACTTCCAAATATAGCATAATTTCTGTTAAGTACATTTCCTTTAACGTAGCTATAAAAATATAAATTAAAAACGTACAAACAACGATAAAACAACGTCTCACGGAGTAGAAACTACAGATTAAGACTAAACATAATGCTGAGGAACAGTCTCACAAGGAGGGGCAAGTCTTTCTCCACTAATTTTACCACTGAATTACTTCAATTTTATAGGAATGTCAGCTGAAAAAAGTGACTTTGCAAACACATTTATCAGTTCATTAATATCTCAAAACAAAATGGAATATGTGTTCATTTGCTTAACCATAAACTATTGAAGAACCAAAGGTCTAAAAAGTCAGTTTTCCTGTCTTGACATGTTAATCATAATTTGCAACTGTTGGTGTTCTAATACAGCATTGCAGTCCTGTATGGGTGCATACCAGCCTCTGTGCTGATGAACACTAACCTGGTTCACAGTTCCGTACACAGGGAACATCAGTGGTTTTTATTGTATCACAGAGTCATCACATTAAAAATTACAGAGGCATTTTCTTTTGGAGTATGGACACTGAATACACTTCATATTCACTGTAGATAAAAATCACTTAACATGTGAAATTCCATTCCTTTGTGATAAACAATAATCTCCAAATCAGTGTATTCAGAAATGTTACAACTGGGAAAACATCTGCATCACAGTGGATGACTATAAGACCTATAAAGTCAAAGTAAGAGGTAAAAGCATTTCTTCTTATGTTATGTGTACTGTTTACGATTTTTATTTTGTCTTACAAAATAATTTTCACCAGTTTGTCATCGAATGTAATTTAGTAACTTAAAAGCCAGCACAATCCCCTTGATCCCATCAACAACTATAATCTATTAGTGCTGTTATCTTCTTCTTCTTTCGATGGCGGTCGTTGTTAACCTGGGCCTCGACCGATCCGGTATGGAAGTCATAGGTTTGATTCGCATCTTTGATTTGGCAAAAGTTTTATGCCGGATGCCCTTCCTGACGCAACCCTCTGTATTTATCCGGGCTTGGGACTGGCACAATAAGACACTGGCTTGTGCCCTCTTGCGGCTACATTGTTATCTAAATTGATATTATGAGTTTAAAACAATATTTCCCTCCCTGTGTTTTGTGTATTCTGGCGCCAGCACTCCAATACTGCATGTAATGCAGATGAAGCTGGTTTGTCTTGATGCGGCTGTGCCACCTCTGTGAGTGTGTCGTTCTTACTTACACCCTGATCACACCATGGTGACGTGACGTATAACACAGTGTCATCGGCATGTAGTGTGATGATTTACATATGTGTCAAGCATTGTGTTGTGAAGTGGAATAACATGCCAGCAAGAGTATTTTATTTACCTCTGACATGGCAGTTTATCTTGTCCTCTGTTTGAAGAGCAAGGAGCTGTCACAAATTAGAAAATGTGGATTTCTTCTTCTTTGGGTTAACTGCTAACTGTTACTGTATTCACATGCATAACACACCACCAAAATGTTGTCTTGCCTTCTTGCTTTATTTTTATAGAATTACTTACTACCACCGCTGCTGTCACAGAGGTGACCTCCACATTGGCTTTGCTGTGTTCATACAGAAAAGAGGGATGGAATAAACATGCACCAACCCCACCCTGAACGAGCCGTGTAGAAGAGCCAGACAACCTTAAGAGTGCAGGCAGTGTTTGGATGGGACAATGAGGAGAGCCCAACGCAGGACACCAGTCCAGAAGGCTGAGATTAGAGGACATTTGTTCCACAATATTGCTGCCTCCTGGTTTCCTAAGGCTGGCACGTTTGCACAGAAGGTGCAGGCAGATATTTGGGCAGCGGCCAAAGTCTTTCTTTGCTGGCGGGCCACCTTGAGAGAGCTGCAGGTGCTGAGAAGGGCTCCCCACTGCTTCCTGGTGCGGTCTGCGACCCTACAGGCTGATGGAACAAATGCTGGTTGAGGGACAATAAACTTATCTCATTTGGATGACAACACATAGCCTTGGGTTATTGTGTTGTTGTATTGCACTAGTTTTGAAAAACAAGTCGGAAGGGGTCAGCAGCTCATTATACAGAGAGAGTAGTTTTATTTTACAAGAAATTGTACACCATTCAGTTTATCTTAGGATTTGCTGTATTTCTATCTAAACGCCTTTGGAAAATCCCTATTTTGGTTACTTCATCTACCAATACTGATCAGAGAGGAATTAATAATGATTTTTCATAGTGTCAGCCTTTGGGAGACAACTGGGAATGCTGAAGATATTCTCTGTGGATGTTCTGACCTGGCCCTGACCCCTGAGGTGAACCCCATCACTGCGAGGTGTTAGAGTGACACCCGGTGTGATGGATCACCCCTCAGATCCCTGTGATCTAACAATCACAGCTAATCACCCGGACTCTGTCTATTACTATAATGATTGGCAATGATTCTGGCCTGGAGTATTCAGATGATGGATGGAGGATTATGCCGGGTCCTGAGAGAGGGTGAGTCAGGCTGGGGGTAGAGCTAGGACTCGAAGTATTGGTAGTTTGGATAGTTGTTAACATCTTTATCATAATGAAGTGAAGATACTTAACCCTGGAGTATGTGGGGGTCTCTTGGTGCCTTAACACTGATGTTTAAGGTGACCCCCTCTGGGAGACACCCACACATTGGCTAACCATTTTGCCAGATGATATGCTAATTTTTGTGACCTTTAGATTGAGCTGGGTTATTCCCAGGTCTGCTGAAAGACTAGAGGATGTCAGAGGATGATTAACGCACATGCTCTGCAACGGATGGGATTTTATTATCTGAATATAGTCTTAATTATGAATAAGTCTTTATTGTGTTGTCAATTACGTACATCATCAGAGTTCAGTTTCTGTTGCACATAAACATGCAGCGACTGCCTAAAATACAAATGAGCATGTATGCAGAAAAAACATTTTGCAGCAATTGAAATGTTTGCAGCCGGGTTCTGTACTGTATCACCACACAGTATTTGAATCATCTATGTCTGACCCAGGATCTGGGTTAAGGCTGTCACAAGCTCACATGAATGCATGCATCATGGAGCTGTGGTACTCATTGAAACCCCACCCCAAAACTCACTACCCTTGTGTGGGGAATTACTGGGCCTTTCCCAGCTCCTGGTAACCCCTTCATTAGCCACACACCAATGGGTCCGGATCAGATTCAGCTTTTCTGCGGGGGGGGGAAGAAATGGAAATTGGGAGGCTCTTGCATCCGAACAATGCCTCAATGTTAAGAAACAGCCTCATGGTCGGGAAGTGATAGGGTTCAGTTATGCTCTGTCTGGAGCGGGCTTCTTTGTTATCATTTGGTCATTTGAGAGACTGTTTAAATGGCTGGTTTTATTAGCACCATTGCTTCATAGAGAAATAAATATTTGATATGATGGTATATGATGCAGCCATATTGTTTTTATCTTTTAATATCTTGTAGTCATTTTTAAATTAAGCTCCTAAAGTACCTCATCTGTCCTGCTTGAGCCTATTACCTAACGCCCTACTCTCATCTAGGGGGGCCTGTCACCGAGGACCACAGACCCCACCCACACGAATCTGGCCCACCACTCATCAAGCGAACAGCCTCACACGTCAAGTCATGGAATCAAATGTGGAGAAAAAGAAATTGTAACAAAGGGATTTCATTGTCTGTAGTTAATTACTTACCGGTCCGTTCGTAAAGGTAAGAATTACAGGTCTTTAATTGCTTCGTCACCTGGGCTTCGCGAGCCCAGCAACTCAGCAATAAGCCTGATTTGTTTTAAATGAGCTGCCATGGGATGGGATGTGGAAGCCTGATGCCCTCCAGCACCTCCATGTGACGTGGTGGATGGAGGGGTTGTGCAGCAAGGCCAAAGTGGTTCCTCAATTGTAAATGATTGTAAAATAATGGAAATCAAAGCTGTCAATCCCTCAACCTCCACAACAGTCTCTCCTGTCCTAAACAGTCTTCGTCGAAAAGCATGCCAAAGTGACCTGTTTTTTTTTTTAAACAGAGGTTTAAAAATCTCAACGCGCTAACTCCCTCAGGATGTGGTGGTGTCTTTGGGATTTGAACACCAGTGTTACTGAAGCAATTAGCATATTCCTGCATTAAAGGAAAGAAGCGTGACAGTGTTTTCCAGGATGTCAGTACATATCATTAAAAGGCATATTTTAATTAGGGACATGTTAGTTTGTTACACAAAATGGATTAGCATTGCTTGTCAAAGGTACAGATATGTTTTACATTTAAGTCCACTGGGGAAAAGGTCTCAATTTAACACCACATCTTCAGTCGAGATGGGTGTTGTTAGCGGGGATTCAGAAATGGCATTTAGACAGTTTAATATTTTGAAAAGGTTTCACATGTCTGCGTTCCTGTTTGTATGTAACTTAGCGTAAATTGTCAGTTGTATTGCAACCGCCTGCAGGATGTTACCGACAAGCTCAAACGCCTGACAGTCTGCTGTCATTTGAAAGCTAAATATTATAATTAATAAAGTACAGTAGAGAAGCTTCAATTAAAATATGTTACTTATATATTAAAACATATAAAACATACATTCTAGCTTCAGAGTGCATGTCCCTTACAAAGATTGTTAGATTTTAAAAGTGAGGAGCTTGGTAGTACACTTTCTGGCGATACAGCGAGTCTAGGTTCTGCATGACCGTTTGGATCAAAGAGTGGTTATCTCTCCTATTGAGCTGTTCTCACCTCTGTCTTCTCTCATTATGGGATTGACAACAAGAATTTCCCTCTTTTAATCAGAACCCAATTTCTAGGTCAGCCATCACACGACTCCTAACAAGCCAAAAAATGCCGACAATAATGTGGGAATAATAAATAAACAAAATAAAAAGTAAAAACAAGACGAGCATGTATTGAATGTCATAGATGCCCGAGGATTGATTTCCTCCCTGTTAGTTGGGGAGAATGGGCGAGAAACTACTGCTTAGCCAGAGGTTCTACTAAATTAGATTCTTTGTGTGTGCAGTCAGCAGTCAGTCAGCAAAGTCAACCTGAACTGGTTGTGAAGTAAGCACATATTCATATAAATTGGGTTTTTTTTCTCTGCTGTGAATGGAATAATCCCCCACCTAACCTATTGCATAGCTCTACATGCATTTAGACAAGTTGTTTCATCCATACATGAATAATGGCTTGTGTTGCAGAATGTATTTTCAGAATTTTGATAAAAACCACAGAATGGATTTTGAGACAATCAGGATGGGTATTGGGATGTGAACTCTGCAGAGGTGTTTTTACATTTTCTCACACACCTAGTGAACTAGCATCACACATTTTGAGGATTATATCCACGACTACTTGCAGCTGGTATTAAAGCCTGACTTCTCGACATGTAAAGGATGAGATTAATCCAGACTTGAACGAATGAAGATGTGATCACAGATTCATTCTGGTTAGTGCTGACAAAATGAAACATTTTCAAATGGGAAGAATAACAAAATATAAGCATCCATTCCTCACAAACTACCATTTCCCATGAGTAAAAGATGATCTTCAGTAATACTATCACTCTGGTTTTCACTGTCACTTAGCGTTGTCTAGGTGTAATGTCCTGCCCTGCTTTGCAAGTTCTTGATTAAAATGTTGACTTTTTACTGAGTAATAACCTGAATAATGTAATTGAATGTAAAAGGGCGTAGCTCAGCAGCACTGCTGATAACTGGAGATGGATTAGGAAAGAAGGCTTTCAAATTGAATACAGTTCTCCCTCTTCAGCTTGTTAATTGTGCCGTTTACCACTACCTGAGTCAGTGACCACTGCTATTTAGGCTCTCTAATGATGATGCACAGTCCGACCCAACCACAGATAATTAAAAAAACCTTCCCCACACCAAACCCCCCATCTTTCTGTCTTGAGTTTGGTGTTGCATTGACAAGCTGCATTAAGGCTAGATATTGAGCTGTCCGCTTCGCAGAGCCTTAGCTGCATGGACCATGTAACCTTCTAAATGGTGCTGTGTTGTGTTTCCAGAGAGAAAGTTAGACGAATATTCTTGATGTTTGGCTCTGATTGATGGAAAAAGAATGGGAGTGTTCATTTTTTTCTTTCTGACATAAAGGTTCTGCCCATTTGTCTTCTTTAATGTAAAACAAATGATTTTGTGCTATTATGAATACAAACATCAAAAAAGAGTTGATTTTCCCGACTGCTTGGGTTCTGTTCAAAATTTGGATTGAAATCTTTCAGAAACTGTGCATTATTAAATCTCCTAAATACACTGTTAATATATTAAAGTTGTTTAATCAGTCAAATTTTCCATTGCCTGACTGTGTCGACACTCAAGATTAAAAAGAGAATGGTGAACAGATGAGCATTAAACTGGGTCAAATGTGCCTCTGTATAGCTTTTCTTGCAGTGCTGTGCAGAAACTCAGCTTTGAATGTATTACATGCAGACCATTAACATTCATGCACAGTTGGAACAAGTGAAATTTTTTATTTGCGTCCCTGTGCAAACACCTACTAAATCCTACTGAATTATTATTATCATCAATTTAAGCGTGCACCTAGAGTATATTTGTATTGTTCAATAAATCTGTATATTTACTGTTTTCAAATATTTATCAATTATATCCTAATCACAATTTATAAATAGTGCCATCTTTAATACAGTCAGAAGCACAAAACTTAATTCATAAACACCAATTAAAAATGATATAAATCACAGAAGCAATTCCTTATATTTTCTTCAATAGATCCAGCAAACAGTTTCTATAACTTAAAAAATAATGTTCAGACTGTACTTTTTTTGCTCCCACATTGGATCTGCTTTCCAATAAAAATATTTAATTATTGTATTGCAGTGCAACGTTGTTTTTCTGACACATCTATTTCCTTCTTGCTTTGATGTCAACTACCTGAGTCAGTGACCACTACAACTGAAACTGTGAGAATTTAATCAATGGTTGCTCACACATAAAAAATGTCAGGATCATCACAGTAACAGAGATTATTTTACTTATCCTACGTTGAGAGTTACTGTCTTCTCATATTAGGTTCCATTTTATTGTATGCCTTATATGTATGCATCATTAGCTATAAAACTTGATATGACATAATTTCATACTAAATTATGTCATGTAGATGAGATATTTATCGACACTTTTCTAATCAATTTCTACCATATCCAGTTGAAATCCATTCTTTCACAATACCCTGTTGAAGCTGCTCCACAATGAGAAGCAGTTTAAGAGGTCTGAGAGGAGGAGAAACAGTTGGTGAATTCATACTTCCTGCAATCTTGAGCAAGTGTTGAAATAATTAGGGGAGAGAAATCTTTGGCTTGTGCAAACTTCTTTCCACTATTGCAGAACAAAATAATAAAGAGAATGTGTGTGAGACAAAGGCAGGAGACCCCCATGGTGCCTGGGTCTCTGTTTCCTGTCATGAGTATTCCTGCGGGGTTTCACATGACAAAACGCAGAAAGTTGTTTTGTCCCCGTGCCTGTCACAATACACCCTCATAACTGCAGCTGTGTGTTCGTGTGCATATGTGTGTGTTCGGTTGTGCACTTTCACATATGTATGTGTGTGGCTGTGCTTTTTTTTTTTTTTTCTCATTGTGCTGGCATGTTGTCTCGCTGTCTTCCCTGTCAGCTCATAGCCTGGCACCTGCTCTCATGTTCCTAATTAGTCTCATTTAATTAATTATATTCTACAGCACATCTCCTCTCTGTTCATATAGAGCGTCTTTATGTAGCTTTCAATTGTATCCTTCTAATTCTTTACACTTTATATGTAGACTGCCTTTCCACTATTCAACTGCAGTACGATGTTTTAGTTGAGACATAAAGGAGGCTGTGTTGTTATAAATTGCCCTCTGGCTCAATCAAGGCTCTTCAAATACTAAAAATTGTAGCTTTTGTAGTTAAATAAAATATTTGGAATGGAAAACATATCTCCTTTTGTCAATCCTGTCATCATACTCCTCAAAAGCTGCATTTTTACCACTTAAATTTGATGCTAAATGTGCATTTTTGCTCAGGAGACATGCTGACAATCAGCTGACTCACAGACACAATCTTCTCCGTAAGCTGCAGGAAAACAAGTCAAGTTTCAAGCGTGGTGAGTAAACAGAAATCAGGAAAGCACTTTAGCTGTGACAGTTGGCCTAAGCACCTCTTTCTTCTCTGTTAGCTTTTCTGTTCCATTTGTCAGGTTTACTTGGCTTGTATGCCAGCGTGGTCTATTAGGGTGTGTTTTCACTGTTACCACTACAGTAAAGGAATGAAACAGAGAGAAAGGAAACAAAATAAGTGAATTCGGCCTTTGAGACATTGGAGTAATTATGCGTTATTTAAAATGTAATTGATATTTAAAAAATTTAAAGTCAATATCTAAAATATATTAAAACATCCAACGCTGAAACCACTCAGCGTCTATCCCAACGTCACCTTTATGTAGCGTGAGGTGTGATAAATCCTTAAAACCAAGTGACATGAAGAAGGGTGCATCCAAGGTACACGAGCCCATCAGTGAACGACAGTGGAAACGGCGTTGGATTTCACTTCCTGATATCAGGGGAAGAGGGGCAGCCAGTGGCAGGCAACCTCCCAGCTGCCCCTCATCCTGTGTTTTCCACCAGGAGATCTTGGGCTTAAAGAAAAGGTGTTGTTAATAATTCAGAACCTTGATGAACACCACCCAACACCGTCACAAAAGACAAGAGCAAAGTTTTGGCAGAGCCGGAACACAGCGGTCCGATAGTGTTTCCCCTGTGCAGGCTCGCTGTACGTTGACCATATGGACATCATAATCACCCGTGGAATGAATCAGCAGATTCTTGATCTAGAGCCCAAAAATCACTCGACACCTTAATTAGCTGGTGTTGATATCGCCCTTCACAGTGTTAATTTGTCACCACCGACAAAACAGCTCCTGGCAGTCATGGTTATTTTGCATTTTGTCAACACTGCTACGAAAAACAGAGATGGAGCATTTGAGGTGACAAATATTTGAATTGTGGGAGTAACACCACCTCCCCTGACAGGTAGACATACTGTACTTGGCAAGACATTTGTTCCACTAACGAAGATTTCATACTGAATCATGTTACATATCAATGGTCAATTATGACGGAATAAGCATGAGTTTGTCTTGGCTATTTCCCTGAATAATGAATGTGGCCATCATTAAATTATTTTGGGGCTGTGTTTATTCCCAATGACATGCAGCTTCCCGATAAGGTGTAAATAATTGCTGCCGACCATGAGAGGCGTCGCCAGCGTGAGGCAGTGAGTTGAAAAGGTCAGATGTGTTCTGCACGCCAGCTCTAAAGTGGTTTATTAGTATCCAGGCAACATATTCAGAAGATCGTCTGAGACATAATTACCTGGATAAGGTACAGATGAATACTGTATTTGGGCGAGAAGGCAAGGTTGATTGGATATTGGCTTTGTCTCTATTAACCTGGAGCACGGTGTTAAAGGATCTGTTTATGGAGAGAAAATGACAGAGTCGGGCTGACAGGGCCGGACTGAGACAGTTAAAGGCCCCTCGCCGCATAGGATAATTAATAAATAAAATACCAGGGGAGCCCCTGCCATGCCTTCGACTATGACAGGGGCTGTCTCCAGTGCGCTAAAGCATTAAATGACCAATTTCTGTCAGACTAACTTCCACCACGCTCTCACCCTTTTCCCGTCCTCTCTCTCTCTCTCTCCCCTGCCCTCTCGTCTCCACTACGCTCGCCCCTCTTTTCCTCTCTCCATCGTTCCCTCCCTTGCTTCCTCGTTTTCTGAAGAGGGCCTTCTTTGCTCTCTTTGCACTGAGTTTTTCAGCGAGTGATGGCTCTAGTTCATTTTTGCTGAATTAATTGGTCCCTGAATGAATTCTGTTGACAGGGCAATTCATCATGTGTTTGGCCTGACAGTGACTGGGTGTTGGGAAGGGGAGGGTGTGGAGGCGTCGGAGTGCATATGTGTGTGTGTGTGTGTGGTTGGGGGGGGGACTAAGCCGAATGGGGAGCCAGTCAGAGGTGGTGGGGGTTGGCGATTGTGGCCTCTCACTTCTTTCTCCCCTCTTTGCCTCGTCTATTCTTCTCCCCCCCGTCCTCCTGGAGCTGAAAAAGGCTAGACGCTCTTGTTGCGCTGCTTCATGAAAAACAGTTTGGGCTAAAACAAACTGACCCCTCCCTTACTTAAGCTTCTTTCAGGCAGAAGACCCTCTCTAAGCTTGAAGGGAGCATGCAGGTCAGCGCCACTCCATTATATTTAGAACATTTTGGCCTTTTGAAATGCCCATGCACACTTCCTCCTAAGCCTCAAATCCCTCGCCCCACTCATCCTCATCCCCTTTTGCGGGGTGACATAATCAGGTAGAGAGGCATATTTAGTGCTTAATTACACCTTGTGTCACACAGTAGCCATTCAAAACGATAATTTATCTCCTAAAGGGAAGTGCTGCTGACTGATTTAACTTGGATGGGAACAGTATAATGGCCCATAGTTTGCAGATGTGGTCTGAGATTAGAAAAGCAGTAGTTGTGTTTCTCCAGACAGCTCCAGACAGAGACTTCTCATTACTCTAATTGTGAACTATGTTACACTATAACATGTGCACAACAGCCAGAGCATCCTTTGGGCTGGAGCATGGAGGAAACCTCTTTAGGCGGTGGTGAGTCAATCAATACTCACTCATTATAAACATCACAAAGTCATGTTCTTGTCGCCTGGATGGTCCCAGCCACCAACAGTGAAAATAACCTCTTAATCATTGTTCTGTCAGGATCAAGATCATCAGAAACCGTGCATGAACGTGATCAGGATCATCAGAAACTGTGCATGTAGCTGACGTCTCAGCTACACTGAAATAATCTTATAACATGAGATAATGACTTCTTTTCATGAGGACATTTTCACAAAGATTTATCTCCATTTTGATTGGTTCTGGATAATGAACACACACTTGATACCTCTGTTGCGTAACTATTGAAAACATATATAATCCTTTCATTATAAATACAAGAAAAACAATGTTCAACCAGCAACACATACATCTGCTTCACATTATTCTTCTGAACTGTGGAAGTGTTGCCTCTTCTCAACCCAAATCCATTTGGGATTAACAGAGTTAACGAAGGCACTGTTATGAACAGTCCAGCACCCATACAGCCACTAATTAAAGCTGCTTCTAATGAGGGCTTGTTGATTGACACAGCAGGGTTGGCCTCTCCCCTCACCAGCATCAACTCTGACAGCCACATGATGAGGCTGATGACGGTCTCCCATGCAGGCGGATGACAAGGCGTCAGAGTTAGACCACCGCCACTCCCTCTCCCTGAACAATACCCCAGTGAGACTCATCCAGCCCAGGTCTGTGGTCCTTTGGTGGATGGTTACACAAAGAGAAATGACTACATATGGAGTTGTACGACTGGTGTAATACAAATACATAAAACCATAACTTTAGTAAAAGCACCGACACAACAATATGAAGTAGTCCAATACAAACAGAAATTAAATAATATTTAAAATGAAAGAATTATATGCAAAATGTGCTTTAAATATATAAAAGCATTTGGTCCCTATTGCTTATATTTAAAACACACTAGAGTATTGAACTTAGTTTTAATCCAAGCAAGTACTATTTTTATTTTGCAGCTGCACCTTGACATTAGTTATTTGAATTCAAAACATCACAAGATTCATTCTTGCCAAAAGAATGTAGGAAATTAGATTCCAAAAAAAGAAATCAATTTACTTAAATTACCCAAATTCTAAAAACTATAAGTAAAAAACATGTAATTTGATGCAGTATGTCAATGTCTGAATGAAACTTCTTTGCTTCAGATAGTATCCCTTCACCTTAAAATGGCCTTATTACACTGTATATATTACCAGTGACAGACATGAGTCACGCTGTAAGAGGCCTTGCTGTAGTGTAGGGCATCACCAAGCCAAGCTGACAATGAGGGCCAAGTGTTTGAGTAAATCTTTGTGTGAGGCCCATTGGCCCCCGTGGCAGGGCCTCTCTATGTGGGGTTTGAGAAGCTCTGAGGATGACAGGTGCTTTTCGTAATGCCTAGCTGATGAGAACCAATCAGTGCATCCCATTCTGCTGGTGTGTGTCTCTTCTCCTGTTTTTGTCATCTGGCCTGCTAAAGTAAAGATGAGCTAGACTGACAGATGCATTCGGGTTCACAGTTTATTGGTTTCTACGAGAGAGCCAGATATGCCAATTTAGACAGGGTAGTGACAAAAAAGTTCCCATCTAAATGGAATAATTTTACCACTGGGAATTCTCAGCTGGGAGAGGAAGGAGTACAAGTGTGTATGTGTGTGTGTGTGTGTGTGTGTGTGTGTGTGTGTGTGTGTGTGTGTGTGTGTGTATTTTTATCTTTTAACAAGGCCTGAATGACATACACATAGGACTGTTAGGGGGCTGACAGAAACTGCAGATTTTGATGCTTCACAGGGGATCCATGAAATAAACAATAGGCAAAGGATGTGAGGCAATTGAATTACAACTGGCTGAGCTTGTGTGTATTTCAGAATAGATTGTGCAGCTTTTAGGTGTGGCAACAGCAGTGTGATATAGCAGGATGAAACCAGTGCATCATTAAATAAACTAGAGTCAGAATGTGGGGCTAACACTCTCCAACACAACTATTCTGCTTCATTGTTTGACCTTCCTCACTCTCTCTCTCTCTCTCTCTCTCTCTCTCTCCTCTCTCTCCCCTTTCTCTTTTCCTTCGTCTTCACTCAAACACACACATTTTACCATAATGTATTTTTTTATTTTATTGTAGGCTTAGGCTACTTTTAAAAGCAATAATAATATATGTGTTTTCTACAGACATGTGCACAAGCAACACGCTCTACAGCTTTTTCATTTTTGAGAGCTGTGGCCCATATGAGTGTCTCCTGTAATCCTGACTGTTCATAAAACTCAACATCAATACATCGGCAGCAGGAGCGCTCTCAAGGAACCTTGAACTCTGAATCATTTTCTTACGGGGTTAATAATGAGGGGAAACCAAGTCAACGACTGACATATAAAAGAATTTATTTCTCATGTGCACAAAAAGAATTGGAACAGAACAGAAATAGGACAATGATTGAGGCCACAAGGCTTTCTGTATAGCTTTTCACCAGAAATCCTTTTTTATGTCCATGACACATGTGCTGTATCATCTTTACTACAACAGAAGACCAATTCCTTCAGAGGTGCGTCGCTTCTTTAAACAAAGACTTTGCCTGAATGATGGTGGCTCACACTGCACCACTGTTTCATTTTCAGATGTGTTCAACTACATAAAGACAGAAATAGGCAAATCCCAAGTGCAAATTGCAGAGCATAGCTTCTCCTAGAGAGCAGGACCGCAGTCTGTTTCTCTGTTACCTGGTACCCTGCCGTGACAGTTAACCCCGGAGGCAGATGATGTACTTGCTTAAAGTAAAATTCATCTTGGATGCCTTAAATAAAGAGTTACTTGTGAAAAGAACGGAAGTATGAGAGACTGTGATTGGGAATAAGTGTGGATGTGTTTCTATGGAGGCACTGATTAGTGTAATTTGGATTGACATAATTTTCACAACATCTAAACAGGACAATATCTTTGATTTTTGCCAAGGTCTCCATATTGATCTCCCATTGTGGAGCAAATGTGGAACCGGAGAGCAACCATTTCACTCCGGAGAGCTTGTGTAATTTTTCATTTTTTATGCTGTGTCCATGGGGATTATTTGTTCTGAGCTCGACAACAAAAGATGATACAGAAAGCCATTTAACTCATTGCATAGTGACATAAACATTAGCGTGACATCATGAAAACAAAGCAAAACAAAAGAGAAAAAAAAACAGCCTATGTGATGTTAGCATCTGAAGCCTGCTCCTACGGTACGTGTAGCCACAGGTTATACAGTCATGGTGCCTTTCTTCAGATCACAACATTTCATTAAGACACAAATGTAATGTGTGTGGGGGTTTTTTTGTCTGTATATCTACAAAGGGAGCCAGTACATTAGTATGATACTGAAATGGTGTGTGTGATATTATTTACAGAGAAGAGTTGTCTTCACATTATTCACAAATCATTCTACAAAGCAGCATTTTGTTGCAACGGGTGGAGTATTGAGTCACCTTTTTCAGTACAGTCACATGGATTATGTTGATCTTCTGTTAAAAGGTCGCAACATACATGTTCAGTGTTGACTACTTAAAAGATAATACTGCTTTATTTATGCATACATATACTGTAAATAAAATATTAAATATCAAACTAAGTCTTTGGCAAATGTAGTTTAAGTACATTCACAAAATATTGTCCAAAAAACAAACAGAATCAGTATTTCCCTTCAGTCCCGATGTTGAGTCGAGTGTAAATCACCTGGGTGTGCTGAATATGTGTTTGTAAAGGCAATTCATTTCATTAGGCAGGCATGAATTGATGTTGAAAAACAGGTTTTGTAAGGCAATTGTTGTAACTGATTTAGAGTTGGTTTGCTCAACTGCGTGCAGCTCTCTAAACTGTGCAGGCATCTAGCGGTGTGACTAGTCGCTGTATGACGTATAACCCAGGAGAATTTATTCATGTAGCCACAGGATTATGGCTTACCATCTTTGTTTTTATACTTACGTTACACAACATGTATAAATTTTGACTCACGTATTGAATTGCCCAGTTGATTAAACTTAATTTTATGTGAATGTACCAAATAAATTAAACAAGCTGAGGTTATAGTGCAAGAAAGAGCAAAGGGTTGATCATGCTTAGACATGACTGGAAAATATGACTGAACTATTCTGGTGTGAACTACTCAGAAGAAATCTTTGATTATTATTCTTTTTCTAAAAAATATATTTAAAGATAATGACAGAAAATAATAATTTAAAGTATCTAAAATTCTGATGGGATCATTTTAGTGTCCACCATGTTTTTGAATACTTAGCAAAATGATTTGCATTTTTACACCTGACTGTTTCTCTCCCCAGAGGGTGAGCAATGTTGCCATTGGTCTCTATGGCGTCAGTAAACGTTGTAGGACAAGATGTGTTTATCTGGTAATGCAGGTGGGACCGGAGACGCAGGAGCAGAAGATGTAGTCAAAGCACCGGAGTAACAGTATGGAGTCAGGGTTCCTTTAAGCATTAGACTCCACAAGACTGGTTTAAGTCGCTGCACCATCAAGCTATGGAATGGCTGCCATCACCCCGGGACTTTTCTCTTTAGAGCAGAAAATACTGCAGTTCATCATAAAAGGAATGTGAGAATCAATGAATAAAATAACAACAACAACAACAGCAACAAAGGAACAAAAATAATAACCCACAACATTTTCCACATGGTAGTATTCACACTGTTTTTCTTCCATTTACATTTTATAATATATATATATATATTTATATAATCTCTTAAAGTCATTGTTGGAAATGTTCGGGTCTGTGAGAGACTGAGGGCATTATGGGTGAGTCCTCAACACCCGTGGACCTTTTTGACCCCAAATTGTGGAACGCTTGAGCTGGACTGGCATCAGCCTCCCCCGTTCCTTCCTCCACATGACGTAACATGACAGGAACCCCCTCAGGATTCCACCTCGCTTCCCTTTGACCTCAGTGTTTCTCAGACGGGGACAATATGGAAACCAATGCCCTGGCCCTGCAGTTTGAACTGGTCTCCATGGTAACTAGTGGCGGTCATAGGCAGTGGCAGCAGTAGGAGGTGCAGAGCCGCGGGATGCGGCGTAATAATAAGGGGAACCTGAAAGTTAACAGAAGAAGAAGTCGTTGCAATCTTTGAAGTGAATTATCATGTGAGACGTCTGTAAAAATGTCTATTAAAGCTGTAGCCTGGCAATTGTTTACTGTTGATTTATATATATAATTAAAATTATAAATTGCAAATGTTACAGTTTTTATCATTTGAAAGAAAGTTGCTTACTTAATAATGCTGGATTGCTGAACCGCCATGCTTCGTTGTAAGTTGTGTATTGTGGATGAGAGTAAGGGTTTCCTGAAAAGTCCCCTCCTGGAGAAAAAATTAATAAAAACAAAAATGAGCCAAAACACAATGAAATGACTTATGCTGTAAAACTGACTTACATTGCAGCATGCAGTTACAGTAAATACAGTATAGCTTTGTCTCCATAGACAAAGCTATACTGGATGGTCTCCAGTATAGACCAGCCACATCTAGATTGTGTCACAAGGCCACAATCTAGATGTGGCTGGTCGGGTGTCTGAAGCAATAACTTCAGGTGAAGTTATTGCTCATTTTTTTGAATTAAATGAAACATGATGTTTTTTTCCTGCTTTTAAACAATGATGCTTTACTTCATATACCATTCCATTGCACTCAGAGACTCTCATTCTCAGATTGCGGTGTAAAGGACAGCAGGCTGAGGAGTTGTCAGAATGCTTCTACAGGTTTCTTTCTTTTATGAGGTTGTAAAGGCTCAGTTTTATATGAAGCTGCTGAAGAATGGCCTTTTCTTTTAACAGTGTTTGGGACTAGTCACTAAATCTTAGTCTTTCATCACCAGATAAAAAAAATCTGCTATAATCTGTAGATGATGTAGGTGGCTGTTATTCATGCACACTCTCTAGTGGCATTATAACACTTAGGTAATTCTTAATTCGAATGAATTAATCTCACTTTTTATTAAAATGTTAGCTTCATGCACCCTGAGCTCACTTGTAAGTACTGCACGGCCGCTTTGATTATTGCTCTGTGTGAAAGGTGCATGTCTCTGAGCAATAAAGGGAATTGTGTTTTCAGTTGTTGGAGGGGAGATCTGTACACGCTGGCAGCTGAAGCATCCTCACCGCTGGTCGTGTAAGTCAAGCTCATCCCTGAGAGAGATAGTGATTTAAATATTTACAGGCCCTCCACGCCTCTGTGTTTTGACCCTTAACTGTTTGCTGTGAACCTGAACTGCAGGTTAAGTAGAGGGGAAAGAGATATGCTCCATAGCCCTGGGTGTCCGGGGAGGCGAGGAGGAGACGCGCAAAAGCAGTGTTTATCGACGGGGCTGGTGAGAGTGTGCTGTGTGGACACGGTGAGGGTAATGAGTGCTGGGAGCTGGAGTGTAACTGAGAGGAACTGTCCTATCTCACGGCCACTGATTGTGGTGATCGCCTATCGAGTTCAGCTAATGTCCTCCTGTGCAGACGCTAACCACAAGCTAACCACAGTCCAACAAAGCAATAACAAGCTTGCTTCAATCCTTTGAGTCAAGAGAAATGCTTTAAGGATTCTTTCACCTTTCAAGGGTATGTTGTACGTATACCGTTAGAGACACAAAATAAAATAGTAATAAAAGCATGATTGTAAAGGGACCAACTTTTTTAACCGAAGCCTACTAACCAGTGCAAATAATGATCAAAGTAAAATGGATTGAAATCATTGAAAAAATGGGAAACTGGTCCCTTACCAGGAACCATTCCAGCGAGTGTGGAGGTGGGGTAGCTGCCTTGTCCTGTAGGGGGGACGTGAGGAGGGTAGCCAGGTAAGGTGGTGCTCGCCATGTCTCGACCTGGACACACAAGGGAAAATGCACGTCTTGAATAAATACCCAAATACATAAATGAAAAATGTTTCCTCTTTAACGTGAATAAAAATATATTCATTTCCTTCAAAATATATTTGCTGTTGTAATCAGTTCCCTAGAAATTTAAGATTTAGGTCACCAGGATGGCTAAACATAACCATATGGAAAACTTCGCTTTTTTTTTAAGCATCATTGTATTTTTGCTTTTATTGATGTGCAGCCTAAATTCTGAAGTCTAGATATTTTGTAAAGATTAATTTAAAATCAATAAAGTGATTTTAAAGCAGTGCCATTGTCATTTATAAAGCACTGCTGGTTAGTTGACTCACGAGGTGCTTTTGCTGGTGTTGTTGTTTTTTTTTTGTCTACTGGCAGTATTACACAGAAACTCATTAATATACAATGTGAAACTAAGTGAGATGTTATCCACGTGACAGGCAATAACTAATAATGAATTTTGGAGAAGATCGGGATAAAGGGGCAGATCCAGAAATACTTTTTCTTTGGCTGAACATTTGAATTTTGTCAACATTTGTTGGATGAAACTGAGCAGAAGTAGGGCTATTGCTTTTACTGTATGAGCAGTAACGTAAAAAACAATCTGTTCAAACATGCCAATCTGACAAATATCTAAAAGCTGCAGCATGTTTTATGAAACCGCATAGCCATTATCTTAACGGGTGAACCTGGGTACACTCTGGGCAAAGGAAATATGCGTGTTATTTATATATCATGTTCATTTTAATTATTTTTATGCAATCATTTAATCAGAGAATGCAACTGCTGCAACATTAATATGCCAACATTCCGAACAAATTAAGTACGAGAGGAGCATTATGTGCTCTCTGTGCTCTTTGCTCTACATTCACTCCAGTAATTAACAGGGACAATATGGGGCCTGATGGGAAGAAGGGGCACACAGGACCCGATACAGGTCCAAAGCAGGCCCCAGCATCAGCCCTCTATCTCTGCCTCTGCACCCCCCACCCCCCCCTTCCCTTGGCCTCCTCTGGCCCCTCAGACCATAGGCCTGTCACATAGCTGGAAAGACCTGGAGGCCTTTTGTTAAGCTGTGAGACAGGCGAGGGGTCGGAGCTGGTGAACAGCATGGTGGAAAGAGAGAGAGAGCAGTCGTGGTTAATGAGGGTTAACAGTCGGTGAAGGATGGGATTGGTGGATTCAGTCTGGTGTATTTAAGAAGCTCTAATTTAAAATAAAATAAATACAAGGGTAAATAAATTACTTTCACAAGCTTTTGATCTGGTCATGCAGCCTTCTGGGTGAAGTTGTACCTGCTATAAAAGGCTGGTTGGCATACTGGCTGTAGCTGTGGGCATGGGCAAGGTAGCTGGGAGTAGAGGCATCTACAGAGAGGCTGGACTGGTGGGGCAAGATGTCAGCTAGAGCAGTGTCCCCAACAGAGGAGGGGGTGAAGGGCGCAAAGGATGCCTCATGGGGCTCCCGCTTTACACACATGGAAGGTGGATATGATGTATGAGAGTCTGCCAGGTGGAAAAAAAGAAAAAGAAACTCCATGTAATGCAGTCATGCAACTCCAAACATACTTTACATGCATTCATAGCAATCATTCAGATGTATGTATGGAGGAATGGATGTTCAGCTTTCAATAACCAAAGAAGGTGAAGCTCAATTTGTTTGCACTACACCAAAGGTTACAACAGGAGACACCAGTCTACAAATCCTTTGCAAAGTTGGGGTGCATGTAAAAGGGAAACTGAAAGATGAGAAACTGACTACGCATGAACTCGTCTTTTACTATTTCAGGATCCAAACGCTTCATATGAATTCTGAGTTGAGATTATTTCATTTACATAGCTTGTAATAATAACCTCTCATGTATCAGGCAGCAATTCATTCAACTAAGTGGAGCCGTACACCAGTGAAATATTGCAACAACACACCGTGCCTGATCAATCAAGCTCAGATGCGTGAAAAATTTCCCTGAGGTTTTGGGGAAAACAAAACAACATCATCTAACTCTTTCTTTCTCACCACAGAATCACTCCCACAGATAATCCAACAATCGCCTCGCAGATAGTTCAAAACTCAACAGTTTGCTCTAATTTGGCTGATGAGTTTTGGCATCTTTCATTTCCACCGGCTCTGCCTCTTGAACCTATACAATCAATGTGAGCTCTGTCTCCGGCCACTGAACGTCTGTCCCAGAGCCCGGTCTGTTTGCTGGGGCCTGCAGGGGGAGATGGCTCTTTCCCGACACCATGATAGCCTCATTAGCTGCTTCCCCATCATTGTTATTTTACAACAGGACTGTGTGTTGCAATTCCTCATTAAGATCAGGGCTGGTCTATGGAAGTGGGACTCAATCCTGTCAGCCCTATGAACCTAAAGCCATGCAATCCAACTGACTGCTTTCCCATAGAAATATACAGGAGCTTCTCCAAACCTTTTGTCTCCCTATGATGGCTGTAAATCAAGATTAAGTTAAGGGTGATGCAGTTAGATATTTAGTTTGACAAAATATAATTTTCCAAAAGAAGACGGACAAAAAAAAGCACAGTTTTAAACAATGTCCTCAAATTATGATCGGATTGTTAAAGAGAATGGTTGACGTGAATTTTGTGACAGGAACAGAAATACTCTAACAAGCGGGTTTTGTTTTTAATTGGATGGCCCTAAAGTTTATCCCATGTACCATAAAAGTATGTCATAAATTTACTGGAAACAGGGACAGAATAGTGGAATGAGTGCAAACGACCAGCCTAAAGTTCTGGTCTTCACTTAATTAAATCTGTCATGTTGCTGCTAAACTTAAAAAAAGCTTTTGAGGGTCTAGTTACCCTGAGATTGGTTTGAGTTCCTTGCAGCAACCATCCACTCCCACTCACAGGTACAAGACAATAATGCAGGAACACCAGAAGAACACTGGAATTTAACACGAATCATGATCACAAGCATTTCTGTGCATTTCTCATCACACTAATCCTAAACTATAAAAATAAACGTGGAGGAGAAGACAGACTCTACAAGGGTTGGACTTAATTAACACAGTTCAGCCCGTGTTGCGTGTATGTTAAATGCCCCCTGCTCATTTTGGTACTGTAATTCATTTCTGTAGTTCATCACACTGTTTTGCCCATGTAACATTTTGGGACATTTGTCTGAATTTTAGACTGGTGGTGGTGTTTAGTGTATCTCAGGCTTCCTGGATACCGTTATATGATTCTGTTATCTCAGCATCTGAGCAACCGTTGTCGAAACAGACAGAGGTTACGAAGCAACAAGAACGGCTACAAATGTGCGTTCAAGACCACTGAACTCTGAAACTAATCAGACTGGGTGTTGCTTATTGTCCTGGAGACGAAGCAGAGCCAGAGTAAAGGGAGCCTGTCAAATCACAGGCCCTGATGATGGAGATGGAAGATAAATTCCGGGTCCTTTGGGACTCTTCTCCCACATCTCCAAGAGAGCAGAGGGGCTATAGAGTTCTCTAGCATCTGTCTTGACTCCACCACCGACACCACGTCTGCAGACCCCATCAACCATAGAAATGAACTGTTAAGAGTCCACAACATTTGTTGGAATGATGCGTAAAGAAACAGCAGCCATCTCTCAGGTGAACATGTCATCTTGAAACTTTGTGCACAAACTGTTTACTGACAGAACGCCTGTTTTTAAAAAGCTGACATTCAATCAACGGAGAACTTCTAACTCGTATATCCCAGCAACACTCTTCTTGTCCAAGTACACATTAATTTTTCCATCAACCTCAGATGATTAAACTTTCGGTCTCTTGTGTTTTTAATGAGAAAAGAAGAAAAAGGCCGTCAGTTGTCAGAAGGTAAAGAGGTTTTGCAGGGCAGAATAGTTTGAATTCTTGGATCATGGACTTTTCAAATATGTGGCCAAAGGTTGGAGTGCCATCATGAGGGGCAACATAAATATTCATTTTCATGCTCTGCATTTTGAGCATTAAGTGAACTGAGCAACTTGTCACAAGGCCACAATCTAGATATGGCTGGTCGGGTGTCTACTTGCTGTTTGCCACAAAGCAGAGACTAGCTGGCACTGCCGAGTCTAACATGGGATCAAACTGTGATGTGCATGTCAGGCAAGCTTCTCACTCATAGGCACAGAAAAATATAGTTAAGAAGATAGAAGGATGTATCGAGAGACTTGTAGCCCAGAGGGCTTCCCATTTACACCCAGCCTTCCCACCGGATGAGCAATAATCAAGCCCAAACAACACAGAGATTGACTGCTGATGAGTTTCTACTGTAGTACAGCATTATATGTTCCACATTCGACGTGTGGTAAATGTAACTTGTATACGTATAATGCATTTTCCTGTTACTAACGACAACTTGCCAATGATTTTTTTACACTTCTCTTAAAGCTGGATATGATGTTTCTTTATTTTTTACATGATTGTAGCATTAAAATTCATTTCTATACGAATGCTATATGAAGTGGAAATAGTTTGATCATGATTGGGAGCAACGGGACATTTCAGGGGACCTACGTCTCTGGCTGTGCTGTGGCCTCCTCCATAGGTTTCCGTCTCCTTCATACATTAAACAGAAGAGACAAAAGATGGTCGACATTGCTTTCATTAGTGCCCTTGGAATGTGAAACCAAGCACTTCATTAATCATTCATCTTTAATAGATTATGCAAATTTCAGGACATAAAAATCAACAAGATCAATAACTGCATGAATTTTAATTGGGAGCAGAAAACATTTGAGTGAATATAATCTTGTAGCTCCAGTATGAGAGCATAATTTAGTGATAATTGGATACCAGCCTAAATGAAGAAGGTAATTTAGTATTTTCAGCCTTGGCATACTTTCCTATTTACAAGGTTTGCTAATGGCAGAAAAAAATGCACTGATAACCGACACCCAAATCAAATGCTTCATGCATTACTCTGCATAGTCATTAAAATTAAATAATGAAAGCTTACTAGATGTTACTTCAGGGCTGAATTTATTCTTGAAAATAATCACAGTTTTTAATGCTTGTGCTAATAAATGTTGTCATATTCCACTCCACAAAAAAAAGTTGATAAGCTGCTTCATTAAGCAATCTGTGGCCCCTACATGTTTCGCTTTAGGAGGCCAAAGGCCCCCAGGTGACTTTCAGGCCACCTGCTATGGGTGTGCTCTCCAGAGCGAGACCGACAGTCCAGCGTAAAATACAAAAACACACCTTTATTCTCCCGACTCCCAAATTTCTAGGGCAAAAAACTACCTCCCACATATTTAGGAAAAAGGAGTCTTTCTTCTCATGGCTCTATTCCTGAGTGCTGGGCTAAACAATAAGGATCATTCAAGAAGGGTTGCTGCAGTTTTCAATCACATCGTCCACCTCTCCACTTACTCTCTCTTGCACACAGTGGACTCATTGAGTTTGATGGCTATTGAATAATTCTGGTTGTTATTTAGAGGGTGGTGTATTATTTTGAGTCTGTGGGACTGTCAATAAAGTAAGCCTCTCCTAGAAAAAAAAAATCTCAGCACCCACAGAGAAGCAATATCTCATTTAACTTGTTGGTCTCAAAGCAAAAAAAAAAAAGGAATAAGAAAAGCCTATATGATGGGGTGTGTTTCAGTGAGTTACATGATACAGATAGTTAAAACTACATCATACAATATACACAACACCTGTCATTACCTGCAGGCCTTCATCTGACGTTAATAACTTGCATTATACACACAAAGCATCCAAGTTTCTTTCACAGTTTGCATCCCTTCTGTACGTATCTGAGACTGTCTTTCCTTCCACAGCGTGAGGCAGCCAGCCAGCCAGCCAGCCAGCCAGCATACTATTCCAGACTTTGTCAATCAACAGGCTATCATAGCCTTTGATGACAACATCGTGTCATGGCGAGAACAGCAGCTGTCTCTTATGAGAAGTGCTCCCAGTCAATCTGTTAGCGGGCCAATCCAGGCAAACACAAAACCCAGTTAGGAGCGGTGTGTGTGAAAGCCCTGCAGGATTTAATGGGCACAGATGATGTACTGCCTTGGTCTGCCTCTCTCAGAAATAAACACCAAAGAGTAACTCAAAAAATGGACTTTTAAGAGCTTTTCATAATTGAAGGAATTTTATATATCTTCTTAAAATATGTGCACCGTAAAGAAACAGCAATAAAATCTTGATAAGTCAATAGTACTGATTGTTTTCTTGGAAGAAATTCGTTTATTGATATCAGGAGACATATAGATTTTAATCCTTAAGAAGATTATGGGCAAGTTTGAGTGCATTTAATCTACTAAAAAGCTTTTCTGTTTGCTAGGATTATATTGGTCCTACTGCAATAGTGTTCACATGTGGGGTGTGTTGATTAACGGATGAATAATTGAGAACGATGAGCAACTCAAAAAGCCTGATTCACCAGTGTGAAGGGAAATTTAGTTGAAGTTTTCAATCATCATGTCTCTGATGTTTTTAGTTTTATTGTAACAAAAGAAACTTTAAAGAAAAAGTAGGTACACAGTTCCTTACTGTATGGAAATACGCAGCAGGAACAGTGCTGTAAACACGTTGCGTTTGTGTGTCAGTCCTTTGGCCATCTTGCTGCAGCTGTGTGTGTTCTTTTAGGGATCAATCTAGCGTGAGTCAGATTGTACCTGTCACAACAGAGTAGCTCTGGGAGACGCTGGAGGCGAGGTCGGAGCTGGCGCTGGTGGAGAGGCTTGGCTTCACGTCTTCCAGGCCAGCGTTCAGGGATGGGAGAGAGTATTCATTCGCCTGCAGAGGAGTGCACAACAAACACAAAAATGTACCAGTGAAGAAATGCACATGCGAGCAAGTGGCAGTCATACACATTTTTATAAATTTTTGATTTTACATTTCAACACATTTATGATGGGCTTATATGACTCACGTACTGCTGTAAGATTTCCCACTATAAAAAAAAGGTACATGAAATATGTCTGAAGGAAATCACTGATGGATTTGAAGAAGCTGTTGCTGATCCTCTCACTGTTTCCATCTGAATATTTTCCTGTGAATTCACCACCAACGCCCCCCCCCCCCCCTCCCCCTCCAAAATGCCTCAACCTGTCCTGTCCCTGCTTTACCAAGACCTATGATGTATGCACGCATAAGGGCTTGTCTGAGGAAAAAAAAAACAGAAAGGGAGAGAGGGATGAGAGAAGGATTGGGAGAGGAGTGAAAGGACGGGGTGTCAGCTGGCTCTTTGTGCTCCACTGCAGTCATCCCTGTGACCAGTCAAGGGAGGAGACATTCAGGGCTTTGTTACAGGAGAGACATGTGGTGTGTTTTTTTTAAAGGGGAGTACATCCTCAAAATCAACCTTTGTGCTTTGCCTCAAGGAAGAACACATAAAACTGCATTTTCAACTCTAGCCATGTTTTACAGTTTATCATTCAAAAAAAATATGTCGTGTTCAGCTGTGGCCAGAAAGATAAACTAGCTCAATTAGGAAACTCTAATATTTATTCGCTCTTTAATCCGAAGAATCCTGTTTGTTAATGTGATAACATTTCCTGACACGATTACTCTTCTTTGAAAGGATAAGTGTGTGTGGATAGGTTTGAGTCTGTGAGAGCTTGTATCAGAGTGTGCATCTGTTTGTGTCAGTGGGATGGGGGTCCCACAGGGGCAAGCTGGTGACCCCAGTCTTGTCTGCCTCTATCCCAGATAAACTCTAATTGTCTGCTTACAACTGTTCCCTGGCACTAGGCTGGTGTTCTTCTCTATTCCACTGGGCCTCGGCAGCACAAGAGCCATTTTGTCATGCAGATGGGCTTTTGGGCAGGGCTGGGCAGGGTTGGGGCTGAGGGCGAGTGGCAAGCATAGAGGGGGCCTGAATGACCTGACCACATGGCTGCCAGAAGTGTGGGAGGGATGAGGCCTATTCAGCTTGGCCTCTTCAAAATGGCTTTTTAATACCCTGATGCAGACACCAGACAAGCCCCTAATAGCCTAATATCCCATCTTTTCACCAGTTTAAGAAAAGGAGGGGGTGTTGGTAACAGGGAAAAAAAAAAGGCACACCGAAAGAGTAGAAAGAGGCCTGATTAATATTACATTAAATTAAAACTGATTTTTCTGGACCATTCTGATGCTATTTTTCACCCCCCTCCTCCACCTTCTTCTCGCCTTTTTAATACCTTCTCCTCCACTCTTTGTGATTGCAAGTCATTTCTAATTCGTTTTGGTATTGATCTTGCCGTAGAAATCACTTTGGTAATTAGCTGCATTAAGGCCTGTATAGCAGGCAGAGTGGCTGTCCCTCTGATTTATCGTTGCTGTAATTCCCCGTGATCGCACAGAGATGAAAATGAACTCAATTAGGACACTACTAAGGCTGCCTGGGCACCCACATGGAGTTCCAATGGAAAAATTAATAGTCTCTTGTTGTTTAACAGTCTAATGAATGTAAATAAAGGTTATCCACTGTAATAGGCTGGAGACTAGTAGGCTGATTTGAGCAAGAGGTTGCTAAGAGCTTTTCATCACCCGTGTCAGTCTGTGTACCATTTAATTCACTACGCTGTATGATGGTAAAAATGACTGCAAAATCTATTTCACACAACTTAAGGTCAGACAGGAAAAAAGAGAAGAGAGATCGGCGGAAAAAATGCAAATGCAGGGGAAAAAAATGTGTCAGGCCAACCTGTTCGGGTTTGATGTGTTCTGAGGTGGGGAAGACATCAGGGTATGAAGGACGTTCAAACACACGGTCCAGGGCCTCGAGCTGCTGCTGGGTGAAGGCATCTGCTCGCAGGTGCTTCCTTAAACTCTCCACGCTACCCTGAGAGTCGCTGCCAGGGCCAGATCCATCAGAGCCATCTAAAGAGAGAGAGAGATGTGGAAAACATGGTGCATCAGGGTGCAGCTCTGGTCTGCTTTCATTGATTTCATCCTAGAGGGCCAGCAATGTCAGGTACGTTAACGGATGTTAAAGTAATGGCATGAGGAATAGGAGTAAATTTAGGAGGATCCACCAGCATGTCTACCTTTTATCTCCTCTGTTTTTCACTGCCTCTTCTTCTCATGCACATATACACTCATTTAAACACTTCTCTTCCTCTCCTCTCCTCTCCTCTCCTCTCCTCTCCTCTCCTCTCCTCTCCTCTCCTCTCCTCTCCTCTCCTCTCCTCTCCTCTCCTCTCCTCTCCTCTCCTCTCCTCTCCTCTCCTCTCCTCTCCTCTCCTCTCCTCTCCTCTCGTAGCCACCCATCAGCACAGTCATCATGTGATAGGTCGGTGGTAATTGATGGATTACCTTCAGTGCAAATATATACTTGTAAGGGAGCGCATGTGTTTCAGGAGGAGAAAGTCAGGCTAGCGATTACATACAGAGCCTCTCATTCTGCCAGCGGGAAATGGAGAGCCATTATTTAACTGCACTATTTCCTCCTCAACATATTGCCCTTACCCCCCTACCCCCACCCCTCCCTTTGCCCCCCCCACCCCACCACATATTGCCTGTCTCTGGAAAACAGAATGGAGAGGGGACAGCGCTCAGGGCCGAATGAGGACGGGGCGTCGAGGGCAAGTGTATGCATTTCCTCACTCGGTCAGACTCTATATAAACAAATGAGCCTATGCTTCCTGCGTTCTCCTGAACTTTGACCCTATCAACTTGGCCAGGGAGCCTGCCACCACCGCTGCAGTTCTCCCATTGCTCACGCACACTGGAAGAAAAAAAGAGAATGGGCAACTTAAACCTCCAGCACAGCATCCCAGAAACCTCCAGTCCACTGCCTGAGTTCTACTGCCCCCTCCCCGTTTCCTCTACCCCCGCCCCCCCCCCCCCCCCACCACCACCACCAACAGCGGATAAGGGCTTTAGCTCCCATACAAATCTGTCATTCTAAATTTGCGGCAGATTATGTTCTCTCCTGGGTGAGCCGGTGGTGATATATGATATGCAAGGCCACTATTGATTGCCTGATCCGCCAGCAGAGGAGGGAAGCGAAATGAACTTGGAATGAACATCATGCCTCAACTCATTGTGCGTATAATACTCTACTTAATCCCACATTTTTCTGTGCCATGGAATTCAATTGATCAATCATGTTCCACTGATGGTACCATTTCAGGGGCGTTATTGCCATTCTGCTCGGCTGCTTGACCTTTTTTCAATGGCTGAGGCCAGAGGATGAACCCGGCTTGCAGCGAGAAATAGATCCATGGAGAAAAATGGAATAGAGGACTCCAATTGGGTAAAGGTGTGCACAGATGGGCTGGTATGTGCACATATTTCACTGCTGAAATATTCTGACTTTACCTTTGTGCAGGATTTTTGAAGGAATATGTTTTTTCTCGTGCCACATGTGTTTTTCTCATCTTCAGTTAACTGAATATTTTAGCACATTTAACTTTTTTTTCTCCAGTAGCTCCCTTGAGGGGAAGAATGAGGTTTCTGCTGGTGGAGCACCATTAGTGTTGCTGTACGAAACTCAATTGTTGTCTCTGGTACAGAAGAAAATGGAGTCATTAATTACCCTGAATCAGCTGGTCTGAGAAAAGAGTCAAGCTCGATCAATAGCAACTGTTTGTTATTCACTGGAGAAGCATGCTTATACTCAGAGCCTCAACCTACAGGATGTAAATTCTCATCACAAGATCTTTCTTGGTGCCCTTTACTTGAACATAAACCGAATCCTCACCAGGAAAATTAAAACCCAGTTTTGGGTTTTAATTGAGTGACAGGCACATAAATAGTCTACAAAGTTTTATATCTGAGTGTTACAACAAAATCTACGCAACCAACAAGAGATTTCTTTGCTTTAAACGCTTTAATTTGAAACATAAAAAATCTTCAATCACATTCGATTAAGGTATTTTAAAAAAAATCAATATTGTGTAAATTTGTATCAAATTTTTAATCATCGAGATATAACTTTCTCTGATCTTTAAATAGAAACAATTTATTGTCAGAATTTGCCATTAAAAGTTCATGTTTGACATATAGCACAAGCTGGCTGCAAAAAAATCAGACCCATCCTTTGATTGTCAGTGTGTCAAGCGGAGTGTGAAGCTCGACTGTCAGATTGCCTGCGTGTGTGTGCGTGTGTGTATGTGTGTGTGTGCGTGTGTGTGTGTGTGTGTGTGTGTGTGTTAATGATTGGTTTGTTTCATTTTCCCAATGTTTCTTCAACCCCCTTTGAGCGTCTCAGCAGGTATACTCTTATCAGTCCTGCAGCACCTGCCGACTGCGTCTTTTTGTTTTAACACCAATGTGTAAAGCAGACAAACAAAGATAAAAACAAGACTCTCCACCAGTGACAGTCCTGCAGGAGCCCTAAATCAACACGCTTTCTACTAAACACTTCTCTTGATCAGCTCGAACAGACAGATGATGTTTGACCTCAATGTGTCCAAAGGTTGCACATTTCACCACAATTTATTTAAACATTAAAGGGGGGGATTCTGGTGCTTTTTACCAAGACAAACTCAAATAATGCACACAAAATTTCAACCTTTGTCTTAGAAATGCAGAAATGAAATGTGAAAGTTGCTGTAAAGCCTTTTGTGGCCATACACTTCTGCATCTGAAGGAAAACATGCACAGGGTTAAGCAATAAGAGCAGCTACTGTGAAACCACAATGGTATCAAAAGCTGTTCTGTTTTGCTTTGTCTCTAAGGGGGATGCTTATGTCCTGTGGTGGCATGGTGGCACTTTATGTCCTTCTTTCATCTCCATTGCCCCTGTGATAAGATAACTCAGAGGATGGGTGAGGGGGGGCTTGTTTGAAAGGCAAATGAATTCCTACGCACCGCCTCGTTCTCTCCGTATATCAGTGACACTGGGGTTTTCCTAGATCAGAGGCAGTTAGTCCTCAGCTGATAGATGAAATGATGCTATCACATATTGCGCATCATTTGTTGATGTTTTTAAAAATGCAATTATGCTTGGAAAAAAGAAAAGACAGAGAGAGCACAAACAAACTGGTATACCCAGAGGGTGAACACTCCTCCCCTGTAAGCTAGCTATATTTATGAAACCTCTGAAGCAGAAAGGAGAGAGGTGGGTGTGGGAGAGAGGGAGAGAGAGGCTGCAACACCGCCATGGTTGTTATGTTGTGTCATGTTTAAGAGCTTTATTAATTCGATTTAGCACCACCAACCAGTGTACTGACTGTCAGCAGGCTCAGAGATGCTTATTTGATATTTGCGCTCACTGCTAGAACTCAGTATTTTGAAGCTTATATTTATTTTGTTTTTATTTTTGATTTAATTCTCAGATCTAGGTAGATCACTACAGGATGTCTGTGATAAACAAAAATACGCAAATGTAACAATACCTTATTATTATTATTTGTAATAGCTGATAAGTCGGTAAAATGAGGTGACCTTTAATTGAAAGGTCAAAGTGCCCCCGAGCAAGAATGAACTGAACTGTTCCTCATGTGTTCCAAATATTTCTGCCTAATAAATGTGAGGAAAATGGGTCAATAACGAGTTTGAAAAGTGTTTTTTTTTTATTTGCAGGAAGCAAATACATAATTTAGGACTAATGTGAAGAACGTTTGTGCAGCACATTGTTTTCTCCATCCCCATTTATTATTTTTCTTTATTTTTTTAACGTCCTCCATCCAATATGTAGATTATTTGCGGAAATGCAATTAACAGTTTGCGTCTTTTCTCTTTACCTCTTCTCCCTGCTTAAGCTGACTAATCCATTGCTCCATTAAATTGCAGCATTGCTGCCCGTAATTGACTTTTCCCTGGCATGATTCCTCTCCACTGAGTGAACTCCGTATTACATTTTGTGACGGATCTCATTGTATATTGTTTACAACTATATGTGGGGTCTCACTCAGTCATGTCACTGAATACAAATGGTTAACGCGCAAGACTGGGAAAAAGAGGGCTGACGATAAGAGGAGAAATTGAGTTGAAGAGACAGAACGACAGAGATAGAGCCGAGGAGGAGGAGGAGGAGGAGGAGGGGAGAAATGCAGCGTCGACCCTTTTGTGTCCTCCTCTACTGTCTAGGCCCTAACAGCTTCATGTCTCTATGTTACGCTCGGTGGCCCCTCTCAAACCTGGGCTTTTCTCTGTCGCATACACCCCATCAGGGCCATCATGGTGCTCATGATTCTATTTATTTCTGTCTCACTCTGGATGCATTTATTTTCTAAAGTGATCCTCCATTGACTCATTGTCATGGAGTGGCTTGACTAGTCAACCAGTGCCGACCCAGGTTCAAATCCATACGCTGACTGATTCAAACTCCACAAATAGGTTATATGTGTTAAAAGATTACACAGCAGACCGTCTGTATAGGACTAAATATAAAGTCAGAACAGAAACTAGATCATTTTTTCCCTAGCTATTGAGCAAGGCTGATGTGACTCTGGCTCTTGCATGTGTTTTTTTTTTGTCATGAATGAAAAAGGTACGAGGCCACATTTTTTTTCTCCCCCACTCACACACTCATCAGCTCCTTCTACACTCATCCCACACCCACGCTACAATCACAAGTTATGACCTTTGCTTTCTCCATCTAATTTATCACTGTAGCTTCCAACTGCGTGTCCTCCCTAGAGCTGTACTGGGCTCCTTCCAGGATGTGGTAAGTCAACGATGAGAGAAACGTACTCTTAGGTCACATCAACCTGACTGCATACAGCAGCGGGGTCAGGAGGAACCTGTCACTGTGTGCTAAGACTGGGAAAACAGTAGATTTGCATAACAAGCCATGTTTCCTTTAAAGAAAGCGAATTAGAGCGGATATGTCTCATATGACAGCGAGCTTAAAATCTTTTTTTTTGTTTGAGAAAATGACTGGAAGGCCAGGAGTTTTTTCAAATGAGTGCACGGGACTTCTAGCATTATACGGTCACAGAGCAGTGGCCACCCAATCCTCTCTAGCATTTCTTGGCTACCCACTTCCACCATAGGTTTAAATGTGTGAGTGAGAGCATGCTGTACAACAGAGTAATTTCCTCACTTCACTATTAATGCTTTTGGCAGGAACAACATTCCATTTCCTGTAATGAGATACACAAATAAATCTGGCTATGGATAGATTTGGGATGAGGTGGCAATGGTGGGGGTGGGAGGAGGAGGAGGAGGAAGAAGAGGAGGGAGGGGGCAAAGGAGGGGGGCGCATTGAGACGCATTCTCCTAGCACTGGCATAATTGGTATCGCTGCTTGCAGACATACAAACCAATCTCTCCACAGATAGGGCTGAGACTCTCTCTTTCCCCCCCTTAAGGCTATTTCTTTTGTCTTTTCGATAGCTTGCACATCCATGATAGAGAGGAGGAGGAGGAGGAGGGGGGATGTTAATTTGTGAATTAATAGCTTTTCTCTGCAGAATTGCAAATTCTCTTAAATGCCACCATGTCCACCATGTGAGGAGTATCTGAAACTGCAGACACACTCAACACGCACATTTTTTGTTCATAGGTGTGTGTACAACATGCGCGAATCCCGAAACTAACTCTTGCTCAACTATCATTGATGGCTGCCCAGACCTCCTTCTTACTCCTCCTCTCACACACCCTTTTTTCCTCTCATTCCTCTTATCCCCTGCCTCTCTCATTTCTCCTCCCATGTTCACTTGAAGCCGTCCAGCGTAACATGCTACTTTTAATTTGCAATAACACATGACAAGGAGAGATTAATGGCTCTTATGGCACCTATGTCCCTGACGCTCGTCTTACGGGGGACCTGGTGTACATAACGCATGTCACACTACATTATCTCAACAGCCCTCCAGTAATGGGGACCTTTATTCTCCCTCAAAGGGCAATCGCTGACTTCAACCTCCACCCAGAATATACGCTACCACCCTCACAACACTGGCAGTACACGGGTTGAGCAAAGGTTTTTTTCATGTTCATAAAATGGACATGATGTAGACACAAAAATGATGATGCTTCCAAGCTCAAAATCACAGGGTTTTTTTTCCAGACATGCAACAGAGTGATTTATTTTCAGAATACATTAAAGAAATCCCCCTTTTTTTATTTATCCCTCTACTCATTTATATATTTACTGACTGGCCTGACAAGATAACACAGCAGGTAACTATTTAGCTAGGGTTTTTATATGGTCTGAGCTGAGATCAGCCCTATAGCTTAGTTTTTAAATGATCACTGATTTCATATAAAAAATGTGAATAATAAAATTTACATTGAACTACCAAACAGGAGTGGTGGATTTCTTGACACAATAAGCACAATTATGGAGAAACTACACAGTGTGAATTATTATAACACAATTTTAGTCGATTATTAATTGCATCTTGTTGTTGAAAGTAGACATTGTATAAATTCTAAATAGGATGCAGTGGATAATCCTGAAGAGTGAACAGCACACCCTTACAGTCACTTTATTATTTTTAATTTTATAGAAAAATCTCCCCCACCTCATCCTCATAAACCCAAACCCTGAAAGAGCAAAAAAAAACAGCATTTTAGTAGGAAAATATTTAGTCATCTGATTGACCAAAGAGAAAGAGAAGATTGTCTAACTTCAACTTACAATGTCCTATTTTCCTTCCATCCAAGTGGTTGCCACTCCAGAGAACTAAAGAGACAGAAACATAAAAGAGGGAAGCGGCCTGTTTTGATGAGTGCTCTTTGGGATCATTTTCAACCATATCATGCCATCAGCCACCTCAAAGCAGTACCACAGGATAACACTGGTGCACACACAAACATTCAGAAACACACACAGGCACATGCGCAGCCCCCTCCCTGCCTCCAACTGTCTGTTCCTACACCTGTTCAGGCCTCCACCAGGGACATGTTAATTCATAGGCATTAAAAAAGCCAATTGTTTGTAAAACCGATAATCTATTAGCCCTCAGGCAGTGTGTGTCCACTCTCTAGCCTTGCCTAGGAATGAAAAATGCTGGCTGGGACTGAATAGGCTTCCACTTAATCTTTGAGCATATCTAGGTATATTTCTTGTCAGTCTCCTGTTACTGCAGAGAAAAAAATACTTTATCTTAATGCTGCTCATCACCAGAGAATAAAATATACTGCAGTAAAAAAAATGTATCTGTGCATCAGTAGAATATTAACTGAGTGATCGACAGAATCAAGCTTTCTTTCCTTCCTTATCTTAAGTTATAGAAATGAAAGCAAAGAGCACCAGCACTGATGCCTCGCCGAGGGGGATTAGAGTCGTATGACAGCTATATGGGATATCTACAGTACAGTTTGAGCATGGAATAAAATTGAGATGGAGCTCTGTGGGTATATGGTAAAAACACAGGGCATCAAAAAGCTGATTGAATCGCAACCCTCTCTCAACAGTCTTCCTGCCTGATATACACCATAACAAGTCACTGGAGACAGCACACAGAAACACACTTGGCTGCAGCGCTGTCATAAATGCCATCTTCTTAACACACAGAGATGGAAACAAAAAAAGGAGGCGACGAGTGAAGGAGAGCATTAAAAGGATGGAAACAAAGCCGTCTTGTGTCTTCCCTTACCGTCGTCTCGTTTCCTCTTCTCACCGTTGGAGCGAGGGATGCCCAGGATGCCGTTGATGGAGTAGGATCCGACTGGATCGGTGGAGGCGCTGGTCACAGGGGGCGAGGCGGTGCTGGGCACTGAAAGAAACAGCTGAGTTAGTATGTATATGTGTGTGTGTGCGTGTATGTGCTCTTTGAAGTGCATGTGTGTTAAAATGTGTGAATGCTCATGTTCAGGAGTTTTCTTTCTGGTTTCTCTGGTTTCACCAGGTCTAATTGGCTCATATGGCTGTGCTGTAATGTGCGTGTAGCCCTTTTTTCACACTCACCTATGGTGTGGCCGGGCGTGGAGAGTGGTGTAACAGATCCGTCAGGGGATGGGTGAAATGGCTGCTGGACTTTGGTGCGGATAATCCTGGTAAAGTGAAGAACATACAGGGACCAATCAATACTGCTTCCGCAGCATGGAGATTTCACACCATCTCAGCCTCTGGGACACTTAAACATGGCATATTAGGTCCACTTAGGTCACCACACGTGTAAGCGCTCCATCGTTCGAGCCGCTCGTATCCTCACACTCAGGCCCTTGTCACAAATAGCCAATCTCTGGGCTTTAGGGGCAATCTTTCTGCTGCAATGTGAGGCTGAATGGGGGGCTACCCCCTGAGATTGTAGATTCAATCTAGGTGGATTCTGAGGTTAGAAATATGATAAAGTCTCCATACCAGAAAGATGTGATGTGGTGGGAAAGTCTTCATTGCACTTTGGTCTGAATGATCTTGCAAACAAAGCATGAAATCACATCAATTCACCTCAATGATCAGCTTCACTGGCTTTACCTGGCCAACTCTAATAATGTCCCTCTCCCTTTCCCCCACTGCCTCCTTTCTCCTACTTACTCACTTTCTCCACCTCTCACACCTGATATTTCAGGTCTCTCTCCTCCAACCTCATCCGCTTTTCTCAGTTCTACTCCACCGTCCAGTGCGCTTGATACTTTGCTGTACTTTTAAAGCGTCTACGTACAAACACCTTTCTTTCCTTCACTCTCTTCACTCTTCTTCAATTAATTTCCCCATCCTCACATATACTCTGTCTCACCTCTCTGATGACTACTGTATTTTTTTGTAGTCTTTGTTTTTTGGAATGACACACAGGAATCATTGGCAGCTCAAAGCGGCTATTGATTGAGTCTCCATCAAAGAAGAGACGACAATAAAGAGCTCCCAGGAGCGGCAAATGCAAATGTTTTACAAATTGCAGAAAAATAAATATCTTCTTTTTGTCGGACATGAGACCACTGCATAAGCCAGCATGTTTTAAATGGTGTTGCACTTTAACAACTAAATAAATTTAAAAAATAACTGGTACTATTATCTGAGAAGTTCAACCATGACAGAAGCTGGAGTCATTAAAGGTAATGTAACATTTATAAATTCGAGACAGAAAGTGAGAGTGGGATTTCAACAGGCTCAGATTGAGCTCTTATGGGAAACTACTGCATGTCTTTAAACAGTGACCAAGGAAATGTTGTAATAGCCAGCCGAGCAGGAGACCAGTGAATAACAGGCAGCGTTGTGTACCAATAGAGGTCCCACAATGGATATCCACTCATGAGCTGATTGTGACAACACATCTTTACACACTACAGATTAGACAAATGGCATCCACATATTCGTTCACCATCCAGCAACGAGCGATCAACTCTGGATCAAACAGCTATGGTGTGAACTTCCTCAGGGGCCAAAACATACATCAAGCTCTTTTCATTCCTCTCACTATCTCATATGTCCTCCATACTCTCTCCTTCAGGCTGCCCAACAAAGGCCAGACCACCAGAAAACACACATCAATATTTTATTTGAATTTCTAACATCTGACCATAACATTTATCTGACCTCATGACTTCAGGGAGCTCAACAAATTCAAGGCCTTTTTTCAAGTCTGTGTTGTTGATGTTGAATAAGATATTTGGATTGGTAAGTGTATGGAAAAAATAAACAGTAAAGTATAAAAAATAATATACCTGCATATTCAGTATACAGTATATATATACACAAAGTATATATATATATATACATACAGTATATATATATACACACAGTGTATATATACAGTGTGTGTGTGTGTGTGTGTGTGTGTGTGTGTGTGTGTGTATATATATATATATATATATATATATATATATATATGTACATATTTGAGGTTAAATTATAAAGCTAAATTGTGTGTCATTCTGTTTGAAAGCTGCTTTGGACTTTGAGGTGGCTTCTCTGTTCTCTGCTCCTTTCAACAGCCACAAAACAAAGTGCAACCCAGTATCTGTGTAATATTTAATAATTCATGCAGGAAAAATGTGTTTAAACCCATGGTGTCCTTCTGTAGTAAACAGAGCAGAGGTCAGCCCCTTAACCACAGAGACCACCAGGGGTCCAGTGTTTTTTTTTTCGCTATCCGTTCACCTTTTATTCTTCTCTAGCTCACTTTCTCCCTCCTCCAAATATTTCCCCATCCTTGCTTTAAGGCTAACACTGAGATACAAAAACAACATTAGATATTTGAAGTAACTTTTAATGGGGCTATTATAGGGATGTATTTCTGGATCTGAGAGTTTATTAACATTTCAAATATAAATAAATTGTTATTCAGCGTTAGTGTGCAATTTTGTTGGACTAAAACCGGTTTTTTTATTATGTTGTGATTTGTGAAGTCATGCTCTAAAAATTAACAAAGCACTGTTATGCTTTTTAACTGTGTCCAACCTTTATTATTAAAGTACTGGCTTTAGTCTCAATTTAGTCTCAAACTAAAGGCATTATCAGAACTATTTTCCATAACACATAAAACTAGATGTGATTTCTCTGGTTTTCTCAACACATGAAAACAAAGACAAGTGAGTTTGGACTTGTTGAAAGCACAATTTCCATGGCATTCTCATCTTTTCTCTCTGTTCAGTGAAAGATTCATCCAACTCCTGCATTTAGCTGG
The DNA here is from genome assembly GCA_013358685.1 of Antennarius maculatus. NCBI lineage: Eukaryota > Metazoa > Chordata > Actinopteri > Lophiiformes > Antennariidae > Antennarius > Antennarius maculatus. The sequence continues at coordinate 11,432,565 of CM023616.1, read as the reverse complement.
ATGTGTTATGAGACTCTTCAGCTCATTAAAATGTAATGCCGATGGCCAGCTATCTGGAACAGTGCCTCCTAACCAAAGTTCATCACTCGCAGGCACTATGGGGCTTTTTTTCACTTTGCTCACATGCACTGGGGCATTTCACCGGCGTCGTCTGTCTAAAGACACTCTGTGCACTGCTGTCCTGCTTTATGCAGAAGAGAGGTGAAGGTGTAGGGTGTCTCTTCCTTCGGGTGCTCCAGTGGAACAGGAAGTCTTTTATAGTCCATTTAGGCAGAAAATGTTTTAGGATGGAAATTCGTTTCAGTCTGTATTTTCCTGAATTTATTGTTGCCTGATTTTACTCCAATAATAAATGAATAAATTACAACAATCATCTGCAGTTCAAAACCTAGAGGACTGATGTTAAACGCAAATACTGTTGTTCGTGGCTTGCCTTCTTTTAGAATTTTACTGAGTGACCTGGAAATAATAATAATAATAATAATAATAATAATAATAATAATAATAATAATAATAATAATAATAATAATAATAATAATAATAATAATAATAATAATAAAAATAATAAAAATAATAATAATAATATACTACAACTATCAAGCCCCAAAATGTGGGATTTGTTCCACGTTTGCTTAGGTGTTGGAAAAAGAGCGAGTGATCGGTAATAGAGAGGCTGACGCCTCCTCTGTCGCAGTGTGGTCTCCGTATTGAACGATTTTGTTGGGTATTTCCCTTTGCCTCTGGATCTGGTTACGCGGTATTGATCGGTTTTTATCGAGACAGATGTGATTCTCCGTGGCCCCAGCCTCAGCCCCCGTGCTGGCTGTGTTGAAGAGGGCCGCACAAGGGGATTGAATTGCACAGAAGAGACCACCCTGGACAGGCTCGACTGGAAATGACTGCAGCTCAGCGTCGAACACGAAGATGAAATAGCTATCTGCTCATTCCCGAACTGATTGGTCCATTTTTACGCACGGTATTTTCTCATTCTTTCTTAGCTGATTATTTCTAGTATGGGCATATTTAAATAAATATCTGAAAGCAGAAGTATTAGTGCTTTGTAACAACCCTGTTTTTCTTTTCTATAATAAAGTCTGAAACTGTTAATTGCGCCTACCTGTTGATGGATGAAACGCTGGGGACAGTATCGTTGTCGCAGACGGCCTCAGCCAATAGTCGGTCCCTGATCTCCCACGCGAACATGGTTGGATTTTGGCGCTTATATTCAGCTATTTTATCCACCACTTTCGGAGTAGCGACCTTTGGTTTGGAGCCACCAATGACTCCGGGTTTAATACTGCCGGTTTCATAGTACCTGCATGGGGACAGAGTGAAAGCATCAAGTCTGACTGACTGAAATGTGACATGAAAAAAACAAAAAAAATCCTTGTGTGAAAACAAATGTCCGCCGACCTTCTGCAGTACATGTAGGGTAAAAAAAAAATAATTACCTACAGATATGACGGTTAAATCTATTAATTGATCTGGAAAGTGTGAACTTAAATGAGTGTCAGCTGAGAGGTGAACGGATCTTCAACGAAAAGCAGTGTAATTAAAACCACACAATATAAGCAGTGAGACGGACAGAACAAAGGACAGTTTAGCTGTAAAAGCACAGTCTGAACCTCATCTCCAGTCTGCATGAGCTGATAGTAGCATGCACGACATGCCACCACGACCTATTGGTAAATGTTGGTGACAAACATTCAGTGTGTGTGAAATGGAATACCTCTGAAATGCCTTCTGATAGCTGAAAAAAATATATTTCAAAATATTATCTCACAGCATCTGTGCTCTGAAATATATGCTGTAGACCTAATTTCTCAGGATTTACACTGACGAAAACGATACGAACATAAACACTATTTTTCTATGGGATTAAGATACTCAAATGTCAGTTTATAGAGGCCCTAGACTGGAATGTTTTACCTGCGAGTAATTTTCTATTTTGCGTCTATAAACATGAAAAGTCACATTTAAGGTGACCTAGTAGAACTTTAAACACTTTCCTTATAAGCCAGAAGTCTCTTATAATATTAATATATAGCATCTCTTCTCTTATAATATTAATTACACCCTCATATTCCCCTAGGATAATTAGTGTTTAACTCTCCCACTAAATTTTATATTTTATGATGCTTTTCTCTTGCAAGGCTGCAGGTCATAAAAAATCTCGGACGCAAAGGGAGAGAGAGAGAGATAAGGAGAGAGAAAGAGAGAGGTAGGAGAAAAGAGAGACAGAGAGAAGAAGGGAATGTGACCTGTCTATATACAACTGATGGTAAAGCTGAAATAGAACTGGATGCGCATAAACAAGCTTGGAAGATTGATGTTTGACACAAATAAGGCTCTAACGCTAGTGGATCTCCTCCTTTTACCTGCCGAGGATTTTGCTGACACAGCCGTGACTGACCCGTAGCTGTCTGGAGATGTCGCAGGGCCGGACGCCCTGGTGGGCTAGCTCCACGATCCGCTGCCTCACCACGTCCGGGAGGGGTCTGCCGTTCACAAACACCCCGCCGAGCTGGTTCACACCGCCGTGCCCTGCGTGGGTTACAACAGCAGCACAGGGGAGCATAACATTACATACCTGCAGAGGACACGTCTGCGTTTCATTTTGTTTGTTCATTTCTTTTTATTTCCATGGAAAAGTATTTAATTTCAGTACAAAAAATTAAATCGCAGCCCCGTTCCACACAGTATAATACACACATACAGGAGCATGTTGTTGAATTATGAAAACCTTTAATTTGAAAGACAATTTATAATAATAATAATAATAATAATAATAATAATAATAATAATAATAATAATAATAATAATAATCCCTGGTATATGTTGAAGTAAAATGAGAGAAAGAATCCTAAATGTGTTGTTCTCAAGTCAATAAAACAAAATTGAACAAATAATATTAAATATTAAAAATGCTCTCTTTTAACTGCAAAATAAATATAAAACTCCTCTCTACCTGTAACGCTGGGCTGCTTAGTGACAGTTTTCAGAGAGCATCTTCTCCACTGTAGCCTAACACATGTCGCAGATATTATGTTTCAACCTGTTTAATTTTCCTTGCACAATTATTGTGAATAATTAAAATGAGCATTGATAACTCATATTACAGACGGTGGTGTCGCGAATGAGCCGGAATAAATAATTTAGACACAGCCCGGCTCTTCTTTTACCCATACCGTATAGAGGAAAACATGAGGAAAATAAAACAGCTTAATTATTTCAACCTCAGTTTTATTCTGAACCACCTATATACATCAAAAGTGAGAACTCCTATAAAGTGTTTGTATCCATTTACACACAACGTGCTCCTGTGTCTCTAAGGTAGCTGTCATTTCACAGGTAATAAAAGCTTTGTATTTAAATTGGGGAGTTTCTATATTGCCCCCTAAAAGTAAATGTAGCTCAAACCAGCCCCTATATACTCAGTATGATAAACCCCCAAGTAGCCCAAAGCTTCACACAACAAACTGCTGAAAATAAAAAAAAAATTAAATTAAAAATAAGCTCTCCTATGGCTCATGTGCTTTATTAAAGTTCACCCAGAATCCAGCATGCAAAAATACTATCGAATTTTAAAGTGTTTTACATTAAAAAACGTTAAATTTTAAAAATAATTTATTCCTTTTATTTCTAATTAAAAAAACAAAACGCTTAACTCTGTCTCAATACCGTTTCTCTGCAAACTTTTAATTTTTGTTATAAAAATTAACGCAGTTAAAGGTGTTTTTAAACCAATTTCTCAGTTTTAAATTAGTTTTTTTTTCGTATCTAATAACAGCCATTGTACTTTATATGTGTTCGTGTCCAGGTCAGTAATAACACGTCGGTAAATAAATGATGAAAAATATTAGAGATCATTACCGAATATTTTTCGATATAATGTCAACATGCTCCGTCTAATTTATGGGAATAAATTCACAACGCAGCCTTGTTGTGTATGAACTCATTTAGGATACTCACGGTGCATCGCCGAGAAGGGGTCTGCTTTGCAATGAATATCCATGGGATAGCAAAGGAAAGAAAGGTAATCGGCTGAGGTCGCCGTTTCGCCTCTGTAATGCAGCTTTACAGGAGTAAAAAAAACAAAAAAAAAAACAAAAAACAAAATCAAACACAAAAAACACGAGGATTTATATTGAACCGTCCGTTGTGGGGAAACGTCCGCAGGCTGCAGCAGTGAAAGACTTCTAGAGGAGATGTTTCAAGTTTTCCTCCTGTTCAGCTCATAAGTGTGCAGAGGGGCTGTCAGGTGCGGAGCATGACCCACGCGTTAGAGGAGCGCACCAGCCGCAGCGACATGGACTCAAAACTGGGTCACTCTTTGCGTTTGAAGGACATAATTAAGAAAACTGGAGTAAGGCTCGGTGTCCACGGATCCGCTCGGAAATCTGCAACCGGAAAAAAAAAAATTCCTCTCCTCTATCGGCGTGGAGGACCGGCGGGGCTGTGTGGTTTAATCAGATGTGGGCGGAGATGACAACAACATGGACACGGCGCGCTACAGAGCAGCGGACGTCCCCCTCTCCTCCAGAATGGGCTGTGCCTGAGCGAAGCTTTTGGCTGAGAATGAAACCCCTCTCCTTGTGTGTCTGTTTCTAAAAGCTGCAGTCCCACATACAGATCACCCCCTCCTCCTCCACCTCCACTCCCTCCACCTCCTTCTCCTCCTCCTCCCTCCTACCTCCATCCCACAGATCCCTCGCATAGAGATGGATGACTTGTCAGACAAAGGCAATAGATTCCAACACTTTGTGATTCGCCCACGTAAAAAACCTGCAGCTCAAATGAGGAGGTCTCTGCATCCGACAGTCAGGAAGGGGAGGGAGATGAAATGGGAAATGATGAGACTTTTGGGTGAAGAATCAAGGAAATTAAAGGCAGGGGTAGAAGAGAGGTATAAGCACTGCGAGGCAGGTGTTTGTTGGAAGCGACACTTCTGAAACGATAACTTACAGGGACCCCCAATAATCACATGATCACACTTTGGGGTTGAAACAGGTGACACGATACGTTTTGAATGATATCAAAGAGCCAAAACAAAATATCAAAAAAGTAACTATATTTTATGTAAAAGTATTCTTGTAAATTAAATATTATATATGATTAAGTTGCCCATTACTTTTCCAGTTGGTTCTGAAAAAAAACCCACAACTGGCAAATCACTCGGCTGCTGGAATAAAATCTCAATATCACATATTTATATACATATTTTTTCACCAGACGTAAAACACATTTGGGCCTAACATAAGGTCGTTTTGTGAAATGTGTTTTAACAGCATGTCAGACTGCTTCTCGTCGCAGATTCATGTTATTTTATCTGAGAAAAAAGACGGTCGCAACGAAATTATCTCCATTCAGAGTCACTGTCCTCTTAATACCAAACTGCACCGCGTAAAGAGAGTGCACCCGGTCTAACACTGAGGTGTGCAAGGTGAGCTGGGAGCCTGCAGAGGGAGAGTCAGTCAGTAAACCATCATCATCATGATCATCACTGTCCGTCCCCTTCATCGCTCTGTAGATGGCGCTCACACAGAAGGTAGAGCAGCCGGACGGGCAGGTAGGGCTGCTGCCGGTGCTGCTGCTGCTGGTGGGACTGGTCGGGTCAAAGGTTGGGCCGTAAGCCTACTGTATCTTAATTATGCCCCTTAATCTCTTCCTGTCGAACTCAATCCGAGAGGAAACAAAGGGAAAGTTAGTCAAAGCAGATTCATACAGGGTTTAAAAGTATTGCTGCTCACTTTAATGGTCCAACATTACACATTACATTATGAAGTTAACATTTAAAATGCTGTACGTCTGTGACTGCAGCCCTATATGTACTGTGTGAATTTTTTCAATCCAATCTAAATATTAAAGTACATTTTAAAAAAATATGTTTTTGATATAAAATATAATAATAAAAATGACAACAACAACAACAACAACAACAACAACAATAATAATAATAATAATAATAATAATAATAATAATAATAATAATAATAATAATAATAATAATAATAGAGGTTTACATGGGGGGCTCCGTGTTAAAGGACTCCGTGTTACGTCCAGCTGCCCTCTGGACAAGTTTGAGGACGATTCCTCTTTTTGTTTCTGTTCTTTTTTTTTTTTTGGATAGGGAGCTTCTGGTACAATATGTAGCACCATGGGCTGTAATTTCACACGTCAGTGCACTTTTGCCCTAAAGCTGCTGCTATTTCCCCACAACACCCCGATTTGCCCCCCGTACCTCTCTGCACTATACCACGATGACGTTCCCGGTGTCACGGCGCTCCAACAAAACAAACGGCGTGATAATTAAGAAATGGTTAGTTCTGACTTCACCCCTTTTTAAAGCCCAGCCACCAGGGACCTAATGCGATTATTGTTTTCGATTTTTTTCCTTTTTTTTTACCTGAGTTACACAATAAAGATTCTTGGTACAGTTATCACAGCTTCCACTCACAGCATGAACGGTTATTTTAAATATATTTCTGACACGAAGTAATAATAATAAAAACGTTCCAGCTTTCTAAACATGTGCTTTAATGATATCAGGAATATGTTGTATTTAATCCTATACGGTAGAATTCACATTTCCTTTTAAAACACACTTGGTTTGTGAATTGGGGGAAATAAAGCTTGTCCTTATTGATATCTGACCAAGAATACAAGAAAGCAGAGCGGGAGGAGAGGGTGATGAATTTCCACGGAAGACGGAACAAATCCTTTTCTTCTTCCTTTTAAACATGTGGCCTGTCGCATCCAAGTTAACAATCGATCCTGTTGATCCTGTCAGGGTCTCTGGTTGCGCTCCTTTTAGTTATTACAAACAATTACTGACACGATCTGAGTGGAAATATTTGTTTGAATCAAGAAGTAGAATAACTTATAATATGTTTAAGATCGTGTGACGTCATCTGGGAGCCACTGCAGGTTCAAAGTTTAACGTTAACCGAGTTTCCTCCGCTGCAAACATTTTGAGCACAAACATTCACGTGGGTGAATGTGGGTGACACTTTCACGATAGATTAGTTTCAATCATTGCCAGTTCTATAATAACGAAATTAAACCAGTCTGTGGTGAATGGATGTGCTGACAACAGCGACGTGTCTAATTGACAACCACGTCTGAGTGTCTGTGAAGGTAACACTGAGACAGCTCACCTGCTTAGGTGTGATGCATTCAAGTCCTCTGTTATTTGTATAATCTAATGGTATATAGCTGTAATTCTACTTGGATCTATTTCTCCCATTAGCCAAAGCATCCGCATCATACCAGGAGTCACTTGTTATACCCGCAATGATGTAGTGCCTCCTGACACCCAGCGCCATATGGATAGGTTATGCCAAAGTGCAGGATATCAGCTGCGTCCTTAGATTGCTTATTCATGTCCTTTATAACGGGAGCAGATGGATATCAATTTGACTCTATTTTCGACACCGTCACAGATTGATTTTGTACTTGCTTTTAATTTTGCCATAATTAATTAGATCATTACAAGTGTTTTCCATCGATCTTCCCATCTAAATCTAAAATTGAGAGGTAAATTAGATAGTAATTTATGTTTTCAATTATATCCGTAAGCATATAGGTGATGTTAACAGATTATTAGGCTTCTGTAGCTACAACAGTCCTATTAATAATAGTCTCACAGTATTACTGCTGCAACAAAAATGAAAATAATAATAATTGTAATAATAATAACAATAACAATAATTATTATTTTTACTATTATTATTATTACTACTACTATTATTATTATTATTATTATTATTATTATTATTATTATTATTATTATTATTATTATATGCACTTTGATGAAAGGAAGAGGAAATATATTAAGCCACTAAACGTTTGTTATTTAAGAAAAATGCACACAGGTTACACAAAGACTGAGCTCCAACATCCATAGTTTTGTCACACCTGCAAACAAACACTGACATTAGTTTGAGGCACAGGGAGAGATCCTTACCTGATCGACCAGCGCTGTGAGGCATGGCTCTGCCTTGTCTAATGGTGCGTCTCCCCGATGCAGCCCAGTAGATCTGTCCGGCGTCCTGCGCTCCCTCCCCGGCTGGGCGTCGCGCCTCTTCCCGCTGCTTGTCAGAGTCTTTGACCGATCATCCAAAACTAAACGGTTTAGGCGGAAACCGGAAGCACCGCTGCTCCAATAAACAATCAACTGATAAAGAAAAATAAAAAATCTTAACACACTGTTGTAGGTGCTGAATTAAAAGTTACTAATTTTAGAAACGTCTTTTTTTTGCACTAATTGAAATTTATGGAGTTTTTTAAAATATTTTTTTTTGTTCTGTAAAATTTTATTTGAATACTCCAAAGTATGAAATGAACTGAGTTGGGTTGTGGTTGCTGTGTTAGTCTTTTGATTATAAGAACTGGAAAAATTATCTTATTTAAAGTTTATTTAATAAATTTTGTGTAAATGATACCAAACAAGAACCACGATCAATAAATAGATAATAACGATTTAATAAAAAGATAAGGTAATATTATAACAAATACCTATAATATAATATTCCAAAACTGTAATCAGTTACTGCCCCCCCCACCCACGCATACACACACACACACACACACACACACACACACACACACACACACACACACACACACACACACACACACACACACACACGCACACGCAAAGAGGGGTGCAAAACGAAAATAAAACCTTCTGATAACACTTGTGAATACAGAATTCAGTTTAAGTACAAAGAAAAAACTAATAAGAAGATTTTTTTATTTAAACGTGCAAACACATCCGTTATTTTGAGAATTTTAGTGCTTCAGATTTGGCCTAAGATGATGTCATCCTCTTGAAGTGTTCCTCTGAAGACATTTAGTTCAGTCAGATGATACATAAACTTCACCAGGGAAACTTTCTCTGTGTGTTAAACCGTGTGACGGAATACAAAAAGTGTAAGGGAGAGTATAAAACTTAGTAACTGGAACATTAACAGATGAATAACCAGTAAAAATGCAATATTACAATATCCACAAGAACGACAGAGCGTGGTAAAGCTATAAAATTCAACATTAAAAGATTATAGCTTCTCTATCGGCTATTTAACAAACATTTTGTGGTATAAGTCTCTTTACAGTGCTTGAAGTTTTGAAATGGCAATAAGATCACCAGTGGACCAGGTACCAGTAATGGATATTATAGAACACTTCATCCGAGGTGCTCGTCTTAAAAAGACCAGTTCCTTATATCTAAAATATAATCTACAGGTTTTTTTTTTCATTTAAACATCTGATCTTCACCATAGGTGAACATCATGACAATAAAATGCCAAATTCTACAGAGAAATACATAAAATACAATTTTATTTACTAAAATGTTTATTTGTACCCCCCAAAATGTCATAAAAAATATGGACAAATTATATGATTTTTCTTTTCCCCTTCTTAAAAAAAAATAGTGATAGTAAAAATAATGATAATAATAATAATACATACATATATACATATATAACCTACAAAAGACTACGACTTTCAGACAGCCAAGAAAGCATGTGCGTGTGCTCGCCTACGCACACACACACACACACACACACACACACACACACACACATACACACACACACACACACACACACACACACACACACACACACACACACACACACACACACACACACACACACACACACACACACACACACTTCTGTTATTTTAATAGTGATTTTGTTTATAGCTGTGAGTATTTAAAATGCATTTCCTGCAGTAAGCTCTGAGTCTGCCTGCTAAATTACTACGTTAATGATCTTAATAAGTGTTTTTTCCTCTATATCTGCTCAGGCAACACACTGGGGTCTCCAGGAGCATCAGAGTGGGAGGAACCCAAATCTGGAATCTTAAATGGTCATAAAGCTGTGTGGGCTGTCAGTAATGGAACCTGCGCTCTTCTCAGAGTCATTCTCCACATTTACGGGTTATGACCAAAGTCGGCAGGAGCGGCAGCTTGGAAATTGAGGGAGAGAAGTGTATTTGGTTGGATCCTGTGTGTATGTGGGGGAGTCTTATGGCATAGTCCATTAGACTGGTCAATGGTATCTCTGTCCAAGATTGCCAGGGGGCTAAAAGGGAGGAAGTGTGTGGTGGGGGTTAATGTTGAGGTATTCATCCTCAGACCTCTCTCTTCCTGTCTCTTCTTCATGGACAGACATACTTCGCACCTGCACTTCCACCCTTGATCCACCCCCACTACCTCCACCTCTAACCCTCCTCCCCCTACTTTTTTAAACATTATTTTATTTCTTAAATATTGTCTCACTGATCATAAAATAATCATCCCTCCTTCACCCAACTCCATCCTTAGCTTCTCTTCACTTGGAGGCCACAACAACTCTATGTACCAAGCTGCACCCACCATTAATCACATCACGCACCAGCACATAAAGTCACATGACAGAGTTCATTTCACACAAACATCTCACCTTTGACAATACATCATTATAGAGCCTTATATAAGTATATGGTTGGAAAAAGAGTTTATGTTTCTTTTCATGCAGAGAGAAATAGACAGAAAACTAAGACAACATGAACACAATATGTTTCCTGCCTGATGTCTGGATGGTTTGTTGAAAATCTGGGCTGAGCGACAGCCAGTATCATCATCATCAACTCTTGCCAGCTTTTCATATTTAAAGCCAGCAAGGGTTTAATTACCAAATGATGACAGTGTCATATGGTACCATGATGGCACAGAATGAGAGTGTGTGTTGTGTGTATGAGTGTGTATTTGTCTCCTTCCCACTGTCTGTTGTATGCATTTGTTTGTGACAAATGCCAGAGCCTGAACACCTTTGTGAGTTAACGTCATGATAGTCGGTAGCTGAAGGGCCTGAACGGGGAGACAGACAGCGGGCAGGAGGTGTTGTGGGAGAAAAAAAAAAAACCACACACAGTAAAACATCTGTAATTTGTAATTCCCTAGTATTCAATGGCTGCTCATGGATTAAAGATTAAAATCTATTGTCTTGACAGATGGGAGAGAGAGGGTAAGGAGAGGGGGACACTCATGCACATCCCATTTCCATTTGTATATGAGCAGCACAGTTTGGCTAATCACAGTGGAAAAATAAGCTGTCTGCCTGCTTCACTCTGGGCAACGCCACCACTAGTCTCCATTCCAGCTGTGGAGACATTAAAGACAGAGGACTCGTACTGTTGTGCCAGCCTGCCACAAATATTGGTTTATTAATATTCCAGTTGGAATAAAGAGCAGAGGTGTAATCAGCAGATAGGAATGGCAGCGCTAACTCCCACCCACATTAGACGAGCTATTGAGGTGATGTGTATGACATTAAGAAATGTTAATCAGATCTCAAGGTCCAGCAAGGCAGAGAGTGAAAAAACAATGTTGTCACAACATGGAAGGGATTTTAATTAAATATGTCACCGGTTTGATCAGAGAAACAGTAAAATGTGGATGAGTTGGAAATTTGTTTTGTCTGTGTGGTCTGCACTGGGAGTGTGTGTGTGTGTGTGTGTGTGTGTGTGTGTGTGTGT
>CM023616.1:11393537-11418537 GCA_013358685.1 Antennarius maculatus | reverse complement strand
AATAATAATAATAATAATAATAATTGACAAAACATTAAATAATACAATATCTTATTAATGCTTTCTTCATATAATGCCTTCCAGCAATTACTTCATATGTATTTAAAGCATCTATTATGGGAGAAGTAGTAATGACTAGATATATTTTAAAGTCACGGTGAAAATACAGCATCTGGATTTTCTGTAGTTGGGAAGAACTTTAATTTCAATATATGTGAGATGCATTTTCCTCCTCAACCTGTATTCTGTTCCCTTTGACTCCATATTCTCCTGCCTAAAATAAGATTAAGAAACGCTAATAGATCAGTTTTTGAAACATGTTATTTATCTAGTGGAACAATATGGTTCAAACTGATCCAACCACACAAGCACATCTTATTTTCTGTCTCTCACACACACATATGAACATCTCTACACAGGGTTTGACATAGAAAAAGGAGCTCATTTATCCAATACAGGCTTGTGCTGCTTCTGCCAAGCAGCCAATGTGTGTTTGTTATTTGAAACTCTCAGCTGCAGACAGAACTGCAACTGTTTCCTCAATCAAAAGCTTCAGGTGCCACAGTTTGGACTCCATAGCTGAGAACATGTGGGACACAGGGGCTGGGAAAGGGCAGATATGTATGCATATACGTGTGTGTGTGTGTGTGTGTGTGTGTGTGTGTGTGTGTGTGTGCGTGTGTGAGAGAGAGAGAACTCCTACTGTAAGTGGGATTTGAAGAATTGGCACAGTCATCTGAGCAGCGTGCCGCATCTCTCACAAACAAATGAAGGCCCAGAGCCTCAAAGTGAGATTGATATCACTTTCTGAACTTCATAGGGAATATTCTGAATAAGGAGAGGGCTTCCTCAATCCCAGGGGATCCAAAGGGCGCCTCCTCTCTCCTCTTTTCTCCCCACCTACATCGCAACAATAAGGGGAAAAATGGCCCTATACACGTGTTCATCAATATTCACTCATTCATTCGTGTGTCCCGCCAGATGAAATGTCGACGAGCACGACGCAATGGATGGGCCTGAAATCCACTTTGTCTGAAATTGAGTTTGGAATTAAAATAGAACAATCCACATTTTTTTCTGGACTGCAGGCAAAGTCATACATTTCACTTAGCAACTGAAAACTTTTCCATTTGTATGGCGGGTCTTCACCAGAACTCAGCCATTAAATAGGTCAAGGATGGATGTACCCAAGTTACATCGCTGAGTCAAACACAAAGAAAGTTGGGAGTGCTTTTATAATACATTGTGTTTCACACAGAGAGAAATGCTTGCAACTAACGTTTAAGAAATAACAAATCGAAACAAAAACACTGCAATAAAAGCAGTTAGCTATCCCTGCAAATGGAAAATCCACCACAGTTTTTTTTCAGCATGGCTTGTCACAGGATACAGAACCTTGTGTGGGATTCATCACAACAATATAACGATTATTACCGCATGGTGACTTTGACAAATCTGGGCTTGATTTGAGTCACTGACCTGATTCTGCATGGGTCACAAACTAAGCAAAACTTTATGACACTAAGGCAGCGAACCTCTGAACCTCTGAACCTCTGAGCACATCTCTGTTTAAATCTGTTTCTGGGAAATGTGGTGGTATTGGCCAGGATCAATACAACAAGCTGATATGTTATTAATCATACACAATTGATGATGAGCTTTAGGATACACATAGCTGCTCTTCACACATGTCCATTCATGGGGTCAGTGGTTTCTGCTGTTTCAATATTGAAATGTCATTTAAATTAATTTAAATTATAAAACCTTTATATATGTTTAGAACTGAAATATGTTTGGAGGACGTCATTGTTATTTTTAAGGATTTACCTCATTCAAATAGTTAAAGTAAATCAATTCTCCTCATCACCAAATCACAAGAATAAATGTTACTGCTATATGTTTCTCCAAACAGAAATTATTTTGATGCTAAAATTTATTACGAATAACTTCAAAATTGTATTTTTCAAATTAATATTGTGGCACGGATGCGTATGGTTTTGATTTGACCAAAGCTCATACACAGATATGTTTTACTTTAAGTGGAGAATTTACAGCTGAAAATCTACTTTAAAAACACTTTAATTCCCACATGACTAAACTCTATTCACAAACACGGCTGACAGCTCTCTGGACATCCCGGTTGGCTCACTGATTGGTTGGTTGTTTGGTTGGTTGGTTTATTAACAGCTGGATTCTTCCACCTCCAGATAAGGGACTCACCTCAATTGTATCTAAATATGACATACAAAACCAACAAATACAGCATGAACAAAAACAGTTCACTACTAACAGTGTATTTCACAGTGGGCTGTATTCACAAGTCTGACTACTCTATTTCAATTCGCTGATATAACATACTATTAGCCTTACCTTTTAGCATTGAAATCATGTGCAGCTGAAGCTAATCCCTCTTTTAAACCCCGTCCTCCCAGAGCTGCTTCATAATGATCTCCCCCTGAAAGGTAAATCAATTATATAATGACGACAAAAGAACCGTTTTGTCATAAAATGCTAATTAGTTTGGGTCCTGACCTCCTTCTTGGCACCTAGGCTCCCCCAGCTGAGGACTGGGGCAGGTCTGCAGTCCACACTTAACGACAGGCAAGCGTAACACACTGGCTGAGCATTGTGGGGTCTTTGTCTTCATTCAGGGGGAGATGAAGTTCTCGCCGCTGCGTTTATCAATCATGGAGGGGCTCCAGCTGTTCACAAGCTTCGGCCTGGCTTCAACAGCCGGCCTAACAAATTGTCAGTGAATAGAACGGAAACGGGTCCTCCTTCTCACCCCACCTCCCCAACATACGCACACACACACACAAACACGCGCATGCACATAAACCACATTATCATCAACATACATGCGCAGCCATGTACCAAAACACAGGGCAGTGTCACATGTACACAATCGTACCGTTCACTTTGAATTTAACACACATGCACAAACAAAAGCTTTCATCGCACATCTAGATGCACCAAAATGTGCACTGCCTCCTATTGTTCACTTCAGTTGACAAATGTTTCTCTACAGCCTTTTCACAGACATGACCAACCCTGCCGTCTGCTCGGTGCAATTACAAGATGGATTAACAGCTCTTTCTAACACTGTCATCATCACTTCGCATGCCTTGGAGGAATCTGAGGATGCTGCATTCCTGGATGGGAATCCCGTCCAATTACAGCTTAATGAATGAAGTAGAGACATATAGTACAGAAGCATCCAGGCATACTGAGGCCTCTCTGAGTATGCCTATAGTGGAGTTTCAAGAGCATTTGTCTCTCTCTTCACCGTGTACTGTACTAAACAAGCAGTGATGACTAAGCATGTCAAAGATCAACAAGCCTACAAAATCAAATCCTGCCAGTGAAGACCTATGAGTCTGTGTTTGCATGAATGATCTGTAGGCTTTCACTGAAATGAAAAGTAACGTATGTCAAGAATATAGATAAATGGAGGTATGAATTAGCCGTTCTCCAAGGTCATATAGAGATTGCACTGTTACTCTCTCATGCCACAGTGTCAGAGACATCAGTTCTCTCACTTTTTCTTCATATTCTACACATCAACAAAAACAGCGAGAGAATGAAGTGAGGGAGAAAACAAAGAGAGGAAAGAGAGAAAAGAAAGTCGAAAGAGAGGCAAACAAATTGATTGTTTTTGAGGCAAGATCAGTCATAGTCATCCAGGGCGGATGGATGAATGTCTTTGATGGCCACTGCAGGTTCAGGCAGGGAGATTGTCTGAAAACCAGAGAAATTGGTTTTAGCTTTTACAAGGGAAATCAATGTGTGTGAGTGCTGTCACGCTGTTGTGTGCATCAAAGTTTGAGGGGGTCTTGAATGTAGCAGATTTTGAGACGTCAATGATTTATTTGATGCGTTACGGAGATGAACATTATGAGGTATATAAAAAGTATAATAAAGGGTATAATTTAAGGCCAATTTAAAGCATTTTTAGACAATACAGTGAATGTCAATGTTACATTACATTACAGATACATCATTTCAACAACACACATTTAGTTTTTGGCATAAAAGACATGGCATGAAAAATTATTTACCTGAGTGCATAAATAAATTCTGAATTCCTAAAAGATCGAAATTTTGAAATTACATCATGACACTTAGTGTGATTCCATGTTTACCTGTAACTTCCTGTCAAATATCATTTTCTTTATCAATGCAAGATATCCATCCCTAGTATCTATGTAAATATGTCTGAAGTATAACACAGACGCTGACGTTGTCTTTTACTCTCACCTCCTTGTATTCTTGCAGAAATGAAGGCCTCAAGAGCTCAGCATCTGGCCCTGTCACCATATTTTTTTTTTCTCTGTCTTTTATGGAAAATCCTACTGCTCCAAATTATAGTGCATCACCTCCTTTAAGTTGTAGGGCTGTTGTTTTTAAGACTTGACCAGAGGTGATGGAAACGAGGTGGTGAGTCAGGTGGCTGGATGCTGCAGGGATTGGTGCACAAAGAGTGAAAGAGCCATAATCTATCTCTCCATGTCTTTCAGAGGGAAGCACTGCTGTCCTCTGTTTTTCACAATAATGGCAGCCACTATCTCATTCACGGTGGTGATAATAGAGTTTTATTAACTGATTAGTCTCTATTTTCAGGGTGGAAACAAGAATCAAAATCTCATGCCAGTTAATGAGCCTATTGTGACTTGGAACAGTTATATTTGCAGGATGATGATTTTTCTGCCAGATAGTCTCTTTGAAAGATGATGCAACTGACTGTCAAGGCGACTGTGCTCTGGTAATGAGTCATATGACAACTCCTGGGGTTTCTTCTAACTATCCAGGCAAATGTCAGCAGTCTACCCCCCATTCCCTTTGAT
Source organism: Antennarius maculatus (assembly GCA_013358685.1). Lineage (NCBI taxonomy): Eukaryota > Metazoa > Chordata > Actinopteri > Lophiiformes > Antennariidae > Antennarius > Antennarius maculatus. Next base: position 11,413,693 of record CM023616.1, on the reverse strand, counting down.
GACCTATTAAATATTATGAGGACCCCCTCCTGTGTGCACTGTAGTTTCACTCATATCAAGATGGTGTTTAATGCCCATGAGACAAACAACAGACAGATTAAAGCCATTATACCCTGCTGTACTCCCACATTCACCCTCTGCAAAGTGGAGTTGCGATGACTTGTTTAATAGTTTTGTGGCTTAAAATCAGTTTATGCTGTAAAATACAATGTCGGGTTATAAACGACTTGTGAGAATTTATAGAAGCCCTACAGTGATGTTTCTGAACAAGAGGAGAATTACTGACCTCTGCAGCAGCTCTGTCTCACAGCGTCTCTCCGTCTCACCTCCATCTGATCCAGCAGTTGTTATTAATAAAGCTACTGAAACCTAATCAACTTCAAATATAGCTTGTCAGAAAGACATTATATTAAGAAGAATGGTGATTTTATTCCCACTTAAATGACAGGCTTCAAATTTTTTTTGAACAGTCATTTTCTGGCTTGTGAGTCAAGTGTGAGGAGCTAATTAAATGACGATCCAAGCAAAAATAACTTCTCATTTTCAAGAATAATGGGAAAGAAATGTTATAGATTAATGGCACTATTTATCTTTTTTAAATTTCTGTCTTTCTCCAGTGATGGCAGCACTCCCTTAGGAAAATATTCATAAAATGAAATTGAAGTCATAACTTAATAGGTTATTAAAATTTTTGAATGCATATCACATCTCCTTTTGCAGTGCTGTAAATTTAAATTGAAGTTTGTGGCGTTCTGAGACACCGGCAGTGGAGTTTTTTTTTTATGGTGGCACATGAGAGGGAGGACATGCATCTCTGTCAGTGGTGTATTTGCTATTCTAATTTTATGGCAGACCAGATTATCAGGCAGAGATGTCAGTGTGCGCAGGCAGACTTCTGACAACACCTCAGCCACGTGTTTCCATTAGACAGAGCCAATGTCCAGGGGTTTGCTCCCTCTATTTTTTATATATCTTTCTTTTATTTTCATTTAAATTGAGACTCTACTTATTCCTCTCTTATCATTCCTTCTCCTCCTCTCATTCCTTCCACCCTCATTCTTTTTTTATCTTTTCCCTCTTTTCAGATGTTCTATTTTCTGACTCCTCGCTCCCCTTTTCTGTTGCTCCTCAAGGGGGTCTGAAGTCTCAACAGAAACGAGGACACAGCATGGTATTTGTATGATAGTGCTATTCTATGTAATGATATCCATTTCATTGTGCCATATAACACAAATGAGAAAATTAAGAATAAAACTGCACGGTGTAGAGCAGGTCTAGCTTTATTCATAGCTATCTAATGGTATATGTACAGTAAATGTCACATGATATTTGTGATGCCCTTGTCCTGGTTTTACAGTAGTGATGTTGTGTTCTGAATGCTGCTTTTAAAAAATACCATGTGTAAAAGGGCAAATGAAATGTCTGAATTCTTGGTAAATTGATATTTTTTAAAAACACAACACTGTTGTGAATTTTTTTTTTTTGACAAATAACACAATGCAAAAATCACCTTCATGAAGAACACATTTAGCTCACGTTTTGTTTCTCACATTCATCATTCACAGAGAAAAGGGCTCTTGACTGCACATTTTCCCCTTTTCTGTGCTGCCTCTCGACAGACATCTCCAGGGTCCCTCAGAGGGCATGATGAACTAATGCTCTTTATTGATTGGCCATTTAAAAAAAACCTCTTGTAGCCTTGGGAGTATGTTAATGCAATGAGGCCCTTTCTCCCCCTGCCCCTGGTCCCCAGGGCCCTTGCGTGTATTCCTCAGTGGGCTATCATAGGGAGTTCATTAATGACCAATTACTAATATCTGAAGAGGCCCATTGTGTCTCGATGTGCCGTAACTGGGCATCTGTCTCTCCTGCTTTACAAACAGTCATCACAAAAACATGGTGTCTTTTATCGGAGCAGGATCACACACCAGATAACACACACCAAATGGAACATGTATGCATGAGGAACAACATCTTATATTTCAAAAGCCTGTGGCTCTCATTTGGACACCTATGGGTTGTTTTTTTTCTTTTTTCCCAATGTTTGATTTTTGTTTAGTGACTGTGCACAGTGAAAACCTTAAAGTATAACATATTGGAGCACTCGCATGATACTGACCTGTTTATGCGGCGAGACTTGATAGGCTGTTGTGCCCCAAGTGGGAAGAGCCCCCCTGAATAAGGGAGTCATCCTTTTACCGCTGAGGTGGTATTTGTGGATAATAAAAGGAATAAATCAGACAATAGGGCTGAATATTTCATTTGTTATCTATATTCCTTTTGGGAAAATGATACATAAATGTAAAAATAGCAATTTCTCACCAACCCCTGCTGGGATTGTGCCGACGCAGAAGGGCTGTTTTCACGTCTGAAGATAAAGTGCATCTTTACCAGCTTATTCTCTCTGGTATAAGTCTAACAGACAGCTTATACATTACCTGTTTCAACGCAACATACTTTGGTATGAATATGTTTTTATATTATGTTCTTGTTTCCAGCAATGTTTCTCTTCTCACTTCTTGTCTGTCAACATGTCTCTTTCTTTTTCTGTGCATGTCCATCCCTCCGTCCTTTCAAGTCCTATATCCACACTCCAAAGAACAATATTCAATCTCTGGGACTTCAGGGTGGGCAGGATAACTTGTGATGACATTATAATGACCTTCACTTTTTGCCCCTTCTGCTGATAGACCCCCTGAGATATATCTCCCATTGCTGAGAGGTGAAGCTTATCTGAATGAAATTGGCCTGTGAGGCAATAACCACTGAGCATTGTAGACACTCGGCTATTTTACAAATAGCAGAACATGAGCAGCCAAGAGACGACCTGATATGCTGAACTAAATTTGGCTCTCGATTCAATTAAAGTTTGGAATTCAGTTTTGAATGAATTCAGAAGCTAATAAGAAGCTTAACAGTTCACATCGTAAATAAAAGGCTATGCTTTTTAAAAGCAGTCAAGATAAATTCAAGACCGATCACTTGTAACAGTTTCTGTAAATAACATGCATTTCATTTTAAAATTTTCTTTTTTTTTTTTCAAATATTTGAGTTTAAAAAGTAGAACATATGAAATTTATTTTATTTTTACATGAAAAAAAAAATTCACCTTTTCATTTTCAGGTTGAACGATCCTGTATCATAATGAACACAAACCTAAAAGCAGACGTTAACAATCCGAACTGTAAACTATTTGCGCAGGACACTGATGCCAAAAAAGCCTATTTGGTGGGCTTTTCATGCCAACTCAGCACTCTGTCCCACTGTGCCCCATCCCATCTGTCAATGGACCTTTTAGTGCCGCCAAGCACAGGGGTGGCAGGGGCTGAAAGCAGGGCAATTGGGATCAGTCGGTGTCCCTCTGCCATTATCAGTTTTGCCCTGACAACACATCTACTTTTCACTTTCACCCCAGATATTGGGAAGGCAGAGGGGGCCTTCTCAAAGGCGGTGACAAGAGCAGGAGATGATGGACATGAAAATGAGCTTCTTTCTCCGCCTGCACTGAGTAGATGGAAGTAAATGTGGTGTCATTTCTTGTCAGAGCTTCACCCATGGCCAAGAGAATATTCATCCACCACTTCACTGTATCTGATTCGACTTTTAAAATGCAGGAAAGTGATGTTTGTTATACTAACGGTTGGTGGCAGTTCTAACAAACAAAAAATTGTTGCAAATGTCTGCATGGCAACCTGCTATATATTTGAAACTACAACAAGGGCAGCTTTGACTGTTTTATATAAGAACCAATTTATTTGACAGCAACATATAGAACAATTTAATTTGGTAGTTGTACATGTTCACTGTACACATTAAACTTTATTTAAAGTGGCTTCTTTTGTCCAAATGTCAAGTTGGCAAATCACCCCTGTTATAATGGGGTTTTCATACAGACCTTGAAATAACAGTTGCACAAATGTTTTTCTTGTTTTGTCAGAATGTATAGCGTGTTTGTTCAAGCTTTAATGCCCTTAAATATATCAGGATATATCATGTGATACATTTATGCTGATTTTGGAAAAATACAATGAAGCCTTATTTTTAATACTGTTTATTTCTTAGAAAAATTACAACACAGTTTGCTTTCCAACTACTGTTATAACTTTCACCACACTTAGGGTTGTTGCTTCAGTTTTTTTTTATCAGTAAATGCCTTCAGGCCATATCCAGAACAAATACATTCCAAAGTCCAAAATATAACGCCTGCCATATGGTGTTATAACACGCTAAAAGTTACATTCATCTTCTGTTGGGTTTCTCTCTCTGTTACAGCGCTTTGAAATATCTGCTGATGTGATTAAGTGCGATACAAAATAACAGTTGATTGATTGATTGATCTTTAAATTGCAAAAGACACATTCGGACTCAAAACAGTCGCTTTTACTTGATCTTAAAAGGGATACTGATGAGTTTGAATCAGTATAGCATTACTGCAAAGTAAACCTTAGATATTCATTTGACTAAGAAGAAGAAGATTTGCAAAAATCAAGAAGAAGAAGAAGATTTTTATTTTTTATTTTTGCAAAAACACTTTAATCACATTCAACACATTTTACAATTTTAAGAAGAAGAAGAAGAAGAAGAAGAAGAAGAAGAAGAAGAAGAAGAAGAAGAAGAAGAAGAAGAAGAAGAAGAAGAAGAAGAAGAAGAAGAAGAAGAAGAAGAAGAAGATTTTTGATTTTTTCAAAAACACTTTAATCACATTCAAAACATTTTACAATTTTACATGAAAACACTAAAGAGCTTCAGAAACACTAAAAACCAATAAGTAAGAGGAAATACAATTTAAAATCAGTGCATTATATCAGGAAGTTTGCAAAATTGAGTTGATCATCAATTAAGGTGCATAGGACATTTTTGTGACACCAGATGTTCCTAAAGTTATTTAGGTCTTTTGTCATTTTATAGAAACCAAATTCTAGTTTTAAGCGACATCTGATGTTACAGCAAAAAACAGTAGCTGCGTCTTGAACAGTATTGTTTTCAATTCTTCTCTTCCTGGTCACGTAAATTGCGAGTTTTGCTTCTCCAGAGATAAAATTTAAAAGCTGCCACTTTCTCTGATTCGATTTATTGTACCCAGCACCATAGACGAATTTCCTCACACTAAAATTTTCACTGAAGATTTTTTGATTTTTGCAAAAACACTTTAATCACACTCAAACATTTTACAATTTTACATTAGATGAAAATGCTTCAAAAATACTAAAAACCAATGAATAAAAAGAAAAACAATTTAAAAATCAGTGCATTATATCAGGAAATTTGCAAAAGTGAGTTGATCATCAACTAAAGTGCATAAGACATTTTTGTGACACCAGATGTTCCTAAAGTTATTTAGGTCTTTTGTCATTTTATAAAAACCAAATTCTAGTTTTAAGCGACATCTGATGTTACAGCAAAAAACAGTAGCTGCTTCTTGAACAGTATTGTTTCCAGTTCTTCTCTTTCTGGTCACGTAAACTGCGAGTTTTGCTTCTCCAGAAATAAAATTTAATAGCTGCCACCTTCTTTGATTTGATTCCTTGTACCCAGCACCATAAATAAATTTCCTGATATCAACATTTTCACTGAACAGATTAAAAACATTCGTTAAAAGAGTGAAGAGCACTGCAAGTCTGTTACACTCACTAAAAGCATGAAAGACTGTCTCACGAAAGGGACAGAAGGGACATTGGCTGGACACAGCAGGCTTAAAAACAGAGATAAAAGCATTGGAACCGATGGCACCGTGTAAAATTCTCCACTGGAGGTCGGCTGTTATTTTCTTGAGGGGAGGTTTGTATAGAAGTCTCCACTGTGGGTCAGGTCCATTTCCGAAGAAGAAGAAGAAGAAGAAGAAGAAGAAGAAGAAGAAGAAGAAGAAGAAGAAGAAGAAGGAAGAAGAAGAAGAAGAAGAAGAAGAAGAAGAAGAAGAAGAAGAAGAAGAAGATAAGACGAAGAAGAAGAAGAAGAAGAAGAAGAAGAAGAAGAAGAAGAAGAAGAAGAAGAAGAAGAAATCTTTACTATGTCATTGGGCATGCAGCACATAGTACTTAGCACACAGTACACAGTACACACAATAAAATGAAATTTCATTTCATTCAACTGGCTTGCTTTAGTGAGAAAACCTATAGGGAATCTAAAATTAACTGCTGATAAAATAAAAACAAATGTAAACGAAATATTTGCTCACTCACAACTTTATTGAATGATTTTTGGTCTACAGAGGGCAGAGGAGTCGGCCAGGGTCCGCTCCTCTAATCATTGATGACCGTCAGCCGGTGCAGGCTTCTGGTGATGTGTGGGCCCTCCGAGCTCCGGTAGCCCAACCACACCACACCCTGGGGTGCAACAAATATCAGCATTGTAATTTCACGCCTGTGATTATTATCGCGAGCTCTATTTCTGACTGGGAATCCTCCACCCATCCTCTTTAGTCCTCCCAGCTGAGATACTGTTTAACAGCCTCTGTCCTGGACCTGTAATCTCTCTCTCTTTCTCTCTCTCTCTCTCTCTCTCTCTCTCTCTCTCTCTCTCTCTCTCTCTCTCACACACACACACACACACACACACACACACACACACACACACACACACACACACACACACACACACACACACACACACACACACACACACACATGCACACAAACGTACAGAATGTTTTAATGCCTGCTCTCCGTGGGCCCGTTTAAGGATTTCTCATTTCTTCTTCTCCCATCTTCTGTTAATTCACCACCATCTGCCTCAGCATCTGTTTGAGGAGTCAGAAAAAAGTGTCAGCCATGCAGGGGAAACTCTATGCTTTTTCCCTCTCTTATTTTTTTCCTCTGTTTTCTCCATCCCTCACTCTCTCGGCTATTTAAATGCCAGTGGCAGCATCCTCTTCGGTCTTTGTCTGGCCTTCTGCTCCACCCACTCTTTTAACTGTGCCCGATTTAGCATAATCTCCAAAAACCTTGAGCCCTCCCTCTCTGCTTTCTATCTCTACACAGAAACTCTCCATCTCCATCTCATCATGTACAGGGAAATGACAAAGAGGGCAGTCGCTTCCGTTTCACATAAGCTTCTATTAATCTCTACAACAAAAGTAGCTCCCACAAAATATTTGACAAACGATCACCCTCCTGCCATCTGAAACGAACAAACACAACACGTTTTGTAAGTATTACTGGAATCGGGAGCCACCTGAGTTGGTCCTCGGTGGGATTAAAGCGAGATGCTACCTGCTCTGTGCCTTCAGATGGACAACGCTAATCTGTCGATCCCTGCTCCAACATTTAACAGCTTTCAGAACACATTTCCTCCCAGTTCTTTTTTTTTTTCAGCCTTCTTCCTACCCTCCTATCTTCTTCCTCTCCTTTGAGGATTTAGGCAACAATAGGACCATCCACTCCACAGCTGGCCTGAGCCGCGGTGTCCAAACCCGCAAGAGAAGATTACAAGCATTCTTCAGTCAGGTCTGTGTTGTCGTGGAGATATGGGATGCGAGGAAGAAGCTTTCCTGATCTTTCTGTGCCTATGGTTGGAGGTTTTCTTTTACTTTGATGTATCAGATGCTAATCATTTCTAAGAGGAAATTGTCTTAAAATGTGTCCAGATATCAAAATTAGCACTTTACCCAAATCAAACCAGCATCCTCTTAAACAAATTTAGTTAGATTTTAAAATTTTAAATGGTAATGCTTTAACATTTTTTGTCATTTTCTCCCTCAATTTTTGCATATACATGTACATATATATGAATACAGGCATTCAGTGATGATTATCTCTCTCTGCAGTTTTTGTTTGATCAGGGAAATGTACATTTTGATAACATCTTAAATGACAAACACAATGATCAAAATCACGTTTTTATCACGCTCATCCTGGCCTCTCTCTGTTGGTCTGATTTCCCTGACTCTATCTGGCTCTTCCTCTTGTGTTCACATCTTGCAAATGATGTGTCCTCTCAGACCCCATGGGACCTGCAGTGTTTATTTAGCACCTCTCAAAGATTAACACTTGCATTTAAGGCCTTGCCACAGGCGAGAGGTATTAGAGTCATCTAATTAAATATTGGGCTGGATGGCCTCTCCTCCCTGCTTCCCCTCAGGCTGACATGAATTGGACAGCTTTGTGCAATATGCTAAAACACATGAGACAATGCTGGAGACCCTGAATAGCCATGTGATCTTTGACACTGCAGCGACGTCAGATAATTGTGATTATAACAATTCTTCCTCATCACGCTATTAGATTATCCGATAATTCTCTCTGTGGGCTATGATGTCGTTCTGCCTTCCTTATTCACTCTCTCTCTTCCTCTCATTTCCACGTTCTCTGTGGGGAGCTGTTGTCTGATAAGTTGTCACATTAAGTGGTAACTTTTGGGTGATTTCTGGGCTTTTTCCTTCAATCTCTTTATGACCAGACCCTCTAATAGCTGTCCTGCAGCAGCACTCGAGGCAACCATGTTAGAAATAAACAGGCTGACACAATCATTTACTCAAATCGGCCCTACACTATTCACAACCCTCCCCTGGTGATGGTGCTTCGAACAACAATTATTTCAAATGTCAAAGAGTCAAACCTTCAGGGCATAGATGAATGAACATTAAAAATCTATTACCAAAACACTCTAAAATATATATGTAAGCTTCTTTATTTCCATGAAAACGAGAGCTTGTGCAGCCAAACTTGAACAAATTTAGACAGATGTTATGTTAGCGCCTTCTACAGTTCTGGTAAATTCTTTTTATTTATGCAGGGAGGACCAACACCATATTAAGCTCTGAGATGATGGAGCTTGTGAACAGAGGTTTGTGTTTATGTTCCATCTCCTTGTTTCCTTTTGTTTTGTGAGATTCCATCTGGAGGGGCGGCCTCTGATTTGCTGTCATGCTGAGCTGTTCTACATGACCCCTCATAACCTCATCTCATTCCTCCAAGGACTCCCAGGAACCTGCGCTCGACCCTGCTGATGAGATGAAGATATTTCCACCTCGGCCAAGTGAAACCTCTGTGTGATAATGGTTTTTTAGTGATCACGAAAGTCTGTTTGACCCGGCTGATTCTCTGATTATTACACCTAATGTGGAATAAGAAGAGAAGTTAAGAAAATCAGACGACGGGACAAGAAATGTGTAGTGTTTCTGATGAAAGTTGTCTGCTGAGTAGTTTTCCTGTTTGCCTAGGGAATTCTCCAGTTAAGATATATATGCCTAATATAAAGTAATGCTTGCTGTATCAATCTATTCCATGCAATTGCCTCTCATGATGGGCTAGAAGTCCATCATGAGATAATGGCAGCCATCGCTGCCTTTATATTACATGTATTTGTTACCTTTGGCCCAGTAGCAATAAATCCAATCTAGTCTCCTGGATGTGGACCACTGACCACCGCAAACTGGTCAAGGAGAATGACCAAAGTTCATTTCACATTGACGCCTATCATGATTATGGAGAGATTAAATGTCCTCCCTTCAGACTATACATGTCTCTTATCCCTTAATGATCTAATATATATACTTCGTAGTGCTCCGTGTACCTACTTAGAATCTCAGATGCTGAATCAACTGTGTTTTGGATAAAATTTGTTCAACAATGTCCATTTAAGAGATTTTCTTTAAATTAGCAACGGCAGACTGATTGTAATGTCTTAAGATCTTCAAAATCTGTGAATATGGTCTGCAACATAAAGAGCACTAACTGGTTTCTGCATCTCACCATGGACCAAAACCTTGTGAAGTTTAACACCAGATGGAAGCACCTGTTCCATCTGAACGTCCGTTTCTCTTGACAGGAGTCTTGCATGTTGTAGTTTAACAGCATCAGTGTGTCCCACAAACGGCTGTTGATTGACAGGTTGCTGAGACTTGCCAATGAAAAGATAGCCATGCCCTCAAGCATACCCCGCTTTATTGTCTATTGTACTCTAAATGGGACTATAATTTACTTCAAACTAGCAATTGCGATCATAAACTCATCAGAAAATGTTTAGTGAGATAATAAATCAAGCACAAAGTAAGGTAATTTTCTCATAAACCTATACAATCGGATATCTTTGTTCAATCAAAGATCCTCCTACAGACTATTAGAACAAATGGAAGCATTTTTACATAGGCTTTGCTTTTCACATTGGCTTTACCTTGCAGACCTGATTAGACATTCACTTTTTCATACAATCTATGCGTAAAATACTGTCTTAAGAAATTAAAAATCTTTAGTTCATGTTCATCTTAGTAATCAAGATACCATATGGTTGCAAATCTCTGAAAACTGTGACTAAAGATGCTGACAAAAGTTGAATTTGAACATAATTTCAAATTCTCTTTGTGTCAACATGATTGTATTTATAGTTTTTTTTAATGTGGTGTCAGCTATTAGATGTGATTCTTTAAGAATTTGTTAGTGTGTAACAAAGTTTATTTACAATGCACACTTGTGGTGTGTAAAGTTGACAACTAACAGTGAATGATCGTCTAGCATCTATAAATGCAACAAGGTTATGAGGCTGATAACTAGATGATTACAGAAGTTCCTTGTCCAATAATGGTCCAGTCAGATTTCCCCTCACAAAACAGAAAATGTTGATCATATTGGGAGGACACAATGCATGCAAATTTATGCCCATTAATATCATATCCTATGGGATGATATGATTACTATAATCGCATAGGACATTATTATAGGTTGATGGTGTTTTATGAACAACTAGAAAGTGTATTTTGTGAGGAGGGTGCATTGAGTTGAGTGGATGAGTTTCTTACTTATCTCTAGAAGACACACACACACACACACACACACACACACACACAGACACACACACACACACACACACACACACACACACACACACACACACACACACATAGAAAGAAATACAAATATCATGGTTTTGATATACAGATATACAAATGATAATTAATTGCAAAATGTGTAAAGAATATCAGAATCATTCATTAGTATTAATTATAAATTGTGATACACACGGCAGGATGCATTAAGTCATTTTATATACACTTTTAAATGCATCTAGTGAAACCAGCTACCGCAGGTTCAGGTAATTTTGTCATATATATTTAGAAAGACATTTCAAATTCAGCTGATATTCCCATTTATTACAGTCACATTTTATCATTACTTGGAAGCTTAGCCAATCTTAAAACAGTTTGATTTTAAGACAACTTGGAGGTCAACCAGCATCTCGGTGTTCATGGGCAAGGAGTCTAAAACTGGGAATGAAGTGCCTTCTGATAGTGTGGTTCTTCACTGTATTAACCTAGCAGTATTTTATACTGAATATGTTTACGTGAAGATTTTTTTTTCATCACAGAATTAACTGAGCTTCTTTTCCCGACTCTCGGTAGCAATTATTTCTTAAGTTGATCATGACCACACCCAGGGAGACTCTTAGTGGAGCAGATGGTAAAAAAAACTAGCGTGTAAAGGAAAGAATTAAGGAGTTTTAAAGGATTTTAATGAATTATCTGGGCTAGTGTATCAATACAGATTAAATAAAATGTTATTTGTAATGTTTTTGACAGCACCATTAATATGTTAATAGTAGCAGATGTAAGACATCAATCTTCCTTGTTCCTCAACACCACATTTGATAGTAAAACTTAGAGTCACATTCTTGTGAGAGGTTCAGTTTGCATTTTCATGTATCATACAATCATTTCTGTCACAACTCTCATGTTAGGCCTCCAGTGCCTTCTATAATAGCAGGCAATGAGTGAGTCATTGTCCTGCATTAGCTTGTTACGGTACAGGGAGTTAAAGAGCCCAATTTCATCTCTGCCCCACGTCATTCTGATAGGATTGGCTCTGATGGGCTTGTATTTTAGAGGGCTGGTTGTTAGCTTCATAAAGGATGATATGAGTGTGTCATGGCTTCTTACAGCATTAAGACATGCTTTCTGGAGCCTGGGGAGATTACTAGACTCAAACCTATTACAAAACAATCCTACTACTTTAGCCTCTAAACATCGTGACTGAAACATTTTAGGTGCAAAAACATCTTTAATTCTGGTAGAGAGTCTGCTGTAAGTAACAAGTGAGGCATTCATGGAAATAACTGCTTAAAGCTGTACAGTTCTGAGCTAACAGGATGACAGGGCCAAAATGATATATGAATATTGTAAATGGGGGTTTAATGAACAAAATATTTGACTGATCTAATAAAATGGGATAATAAATTATCCTCAATGATAAAAAAAACTCGTCTCCCATGCTTTTCATTATACTGATAACATGAGTATTATACAAATATGTAGTTAAATTTTAAACTGAAACAAAGGAATTAAAAAAGAAAAAAGGACCACGTGGTGTCCGCAGGATGTCAGTCTGACTCAATCTGCTGCAGAGAGGAGCACTTACATCCAAAATCTTCAGCGATACCAAAGTTATTTTTCAGGACTTTTCTTCCAACAGTTGTGTTCCTCCTGAGTCCTACTGAATATGTTGTCTGTAATTACAATGCTCCTGGTGTAAATGCAATATTCAACAGTTCCCCTGACAGTGATGTATTCTACATGGATTATCCTCACTGATTTTGACTTGCTAATTAATCAACATTATTTATGATGATAAAAGAGGGGAAAAACTTATGAACAGATTGAACTGATGAACAGACTGCCTCAGCAACCATGATGCAGTCTGTTGAGTAAACTTTTGAAATATCTATGATTGGATGTGTTGAGCAGCAGTTGCCTGTGGCTTTATTGAGCCATTACTGTGAATCTAACTTTGTTGTATAAACGCTTGCAGTGTGCCGAACTCCATTCTAGTACCTATGGGTGACACATGACAGTAACAGACCACCTATGACCAACTATCATAGATAGAAAGATAGATAGACATTATTGTATCAATTGTCTTTAAATCTTACAATGATATGTGTACCTTGAAGAATCGTTCTCAACCCTAGAGTTTCAAAAAATCCTAAATTGTGAATATCAAAATTACCGTAAATACTAAGTACACTACATCACATTTAACATGCCCATGCAATTATTTTATTTTTGTTGATTACATCATTCAATCAATCATTCATTATCGGCACAGATGCTTCATATGCACTTTAAATGTTAACAAAATTATTAACGACATTACAACTGCTTAAAACTGCATTAATGTTGCAAACCATTGAATAAGGATTTGTTTTATTTCTGTTAAATATGAAGATTTAGGTTCTTGATCTTTCTTTGATCCTACATGTCTCTGATTTTCATCTAAACCTCAAAATATTCTCAAGAAGGCTGGTGATCTTAAATTATTCCAGCACACAATGGTTAATCCACAAATTTATGTTGTTCTCCCTGAAATAAATAAATATGCACACCCACTTCCCAAGGATTTGAGACTTAGCCCTGCCCATCGCGTTCTTCCTGCAGTTTGTCTCTATTCATTTGCATTTTATGCAAAGTTAGTCGCAAGAGACTTTTATTTCTGCCACAAGTAAATTAGCAAAAACATTAATCGTGGGGTAACACGGTGTGAATCAGTGACACACCTATCCTAATCTCTGGGGGCCTCACTTATAGGCAGACTGGGCAGGACAGGAACACGAACCTGATATATACCCAAACCTGCCCTCTCTAGTAAGGAGACACTTTAGTCATGGATATGGTTAAAAAACATTTTTCAAAAGTTATAGCAATGTAATATTTATTTATGATTTTTCTTCTGAATTTAATTTTACTAAGCAAATGTTAAAAGTTGAATTATTCCTGATCGAATAAAAAATCCACAAATAGCAAATAATTAATCTTACAAAAAATGTATATTGAAAGTGTAAATTAGAATATTACCACTCAACCAAAGTATCAATTATTTTCAAAATGCACTAAAGAGGAGCTGTATTTCTAAACATCATGAGAATTTTTTTCGAAATTAGCAAGCCATCAAGGAAATAGGAAAATAAACAAACGGCATAATGTAATAGTTGGTGATGCTCCTGAGGTTGATGTTCCACCTACCTTTTCTTTTTTTGTGAGATGAACATTAATCTGACGCATCAGTGGAGCTCTGTCTAATGTGAAAATGTAGTTCCCCCCCTCCTGCAGGAGAGAAGCTTCTATTGCACTAATGATAATAAATGGCAGCTAATGGGATGACCAAACATAACAAATGGAAAGTTTTAAATGTATGGGGCCACATTAAATCTACAGTGACATCCTCATGTCAAGACTTTGGCTGTGCCAAAGAAAAATTAATCACAGGAAAGTTGCACTTTTCATAGTAATGTACATCACACACATCCTGGATTTTGAACCTGTGCTTTATAATGTGACAATAAACTAAGATTATAATGTAATATAACATTGTCCATATAACATTGAATTTAGTCATTCATTAATTTTCTACTGCTTTTGTCTGCCGCAGTGGGTCACGGGGAGCTGTAGCCTATCCCAGCTGGCATAGGGCGTGAGGCGGGGGACACTCCGGGCACAATGCCAGTGCGCCTCGGAGCCACTCACAAAGACGGACAACCACGCTCACACACAATTTGGGACTGGCCAATTAACCTGAATCGCATGTTTTTGGAGGTGGGAGGAAGCCGGAGAGCCCGAAGAGAACCCACACGGACACGGGGAGAACATGCAAACTCCACACAGAGCGGGACTCATACCTGCCTTGTTGTGTGGCGACAGCGCTACCCACTGTGCCACCGTGCCACCTAACATTGAATTGTGTTCATGAAATGTGTAATAGAAATAGCCTTGCCTTGCCTATAATATTTTTACATTACAATATGGTAATTTTTCTTGGGCCTCTATTAATATGGCCCTTTTATATATTGTATCAAATAATTTCATCCAAACATTTCAAATGAACAGATATACTCTAGCTAGGACTTTAAAAGCTCTTTTATATATAGGTTATGATAGACCTGAAGTACATAGCAGTGAAGTTTCACAAAAGTAAAGATCTTTGTGTGTTCGGCATTGAGTGGAACAGTATTTGTCTTAATGATTCTGCTCCTTGAGCTGATTTTTTTTTCTTCAAAATAATCAATATCAAAGTCATCAGTGGCAGCAATGTCCAAGAAAGTGGGAAGCAGATTCAGAGTCAGTCTTTCTCTGCACTGGCCTTGTCAGGGTAACAATGCTTTTCGAGTTTGGCCCTGAGCATCCAAACACACTCTCAATCACTCCTGAAATCCTAGCAGGCCACACTTGGCTGCTATTGCAACTTAGATACAGTCTCAATTTGTATGTTGTCCCTCAGCAGACGTGGGAAAAATAAATGGATTGATCTTCCGTCCCAGTCCAACAGTTCCTGCACATCTGTTTCAGACAGGATTTATAAAAAGGTGTCACTGCTGACAAATAAACAGGCATGTTCACAACTTCTGGATTATGTTGTTATCATACCTGTAGGGTATTTTCACCCTTCATTCGGCTAACATACCATGAAAACACAACTTCACCACAGAATTGCCCTTGCTACTGTTTGACAAATACGAGAAACTGAGAATAATATTTGTGAAATTGTGTTTGTAGTAGCAGGTAAAGTAAAAGACTAAGTCATATAAATCTTTTATTTCTTATTTTGTCCAACAGGATTCAACACACAACAATATACTTGATGCAAACCCAAAAACAAACAGGGGGCAACAACTACATTTACACAGTTAGAGATGGACAGTCTTTACTCCTGGAAAGGATAAATTAAAGTAAATGAGTGTAGATGCTGAAATAGGCAGAACCAGGAATCCCACCCCTCCCACAAAAAAAAAAAAAAAAAATCGGATACACAACTTTGTTTTATTATAGTAATCAGATTTGCTCACATTGTATTCCGATGAAGCAAAGAGATGGTGTCAGAGGCGTGCAGCCCTGTTTGGCCCCTCAGTGACCAGGGAGGAGGTGATAAATGACTACAACACTCATCGCTGTCAGCATTGGTTGGGGAGGGGGGATGTCCCTCCTACCGTGAGCTACATCATCCTAACAACATTATTCTTTTCATGTGGCTTGTCGATAGAAGCTCTGTGTGATTGGCATGGGGATTCGCTCAGGTTAATTGGAAGCCTGAACTGTGTAACAGCACGGGAAGCTGAGCAGACATTGTCCCACTTGTAATAACACAAGGAGTCCTATATGTCTGTATATCGATTACATCTTAGGTTCACGGCACCAGCATGGGAATTAAATATCAGAGGACAAGCTTATGGATGTTTCCAGCAATAGTACTGAAGGAGTGGAGATGGGCTCAAAAAGGGGAAAAAAGCATTCTATGACAAACTTTAAAAGTGTATGGTACAGTAGTTTATTTAGTGCTTTCACCTAAAGCAGGTGTCATATTGTTGTATAAGCTCAAAGTTAATAGAATAGATGTGGTTTATGTGCAGGGATGCACTTGTTTGTCAAGTTACAGGTGTCTTTGCTTTGATGTTTGAACTCCGAGGGCATATAAACACTCAGTGTCTTCCCCTCATTTTGAACCCCCACTATATAGTTACCTTTTGATCAAGGGCCCATAGCTTGTATTAGATGAGGGACACATGATATCCTATATAGAAGGTAACATAACACACAGCTCCCTACTTGGAAGTATGGCGGTCCTATGGACCAGGCCACCCCTGGTTAACGGTGATATTAAGTCAGAGTGAGTGACAGGGCTAATATGCCGGAGAGTAGACCGAAGGTTTTTTTTTTTTTTTTGGCAATTCTAAACGTTTTTTTTTTTTAGAATTAGATGAGTGTTAAATTAGTCAAGTGTCTTTCTGAGGAAAGGGATTGATCACCCACCCTCACATTACTGCATTACTCCATTATGAAACGAGCTGTCAACTTTGTGAGGAGTTCATCTCTTCCCAGAGTCACATTCTTATTATCGCCTCGATCATTCCAGGTGGCACCTTGATGCATTGTTTAGAGCCCAAGGTAAGGGGTTTGACGCCATAACTCAGAATATTTTCTTATTAACTTAGAAATTAATTACAAACACAAAGTGACATTTTACAAGAAATGTTTAGCATAGCATGAATTATTGCCGCTGTAAATTGGATGCAAGCAACGGAGTGCAAAGCCTTGACTTGAGCTCTTTGTGATTAATAAAAGAAGCTCTCACTTCAGTTTTAAAGTCATTCATGAATGAACGACACAAAGGGATGAAAGAAACTCTTCCTCCCACTGAAGGACAAGCTATTTTGAGGGTGGAGGTACATTTTTACACGTGTTCGATTTACAGGAGTCATTTGTCCTATTTGTTGTTGTCAGACAGTTCAGTGAAGATTATAACTTAGATGAAGATGGAGTTTACACTTTGTTATAATTATTGTCTTTTAATTTGACAAACAGGCTAACTTAAGTAACTTGTAACGTCAGTAAGTTTTCTTTTCTTTTGCTGATCATTACATTGTTGTGTGACGCTTTGTCACAGACAAAATGCCTGCATTAGCAGCTGCACAGGCAGGCAATGACTTGGACACCCTCACTCTGTTCTGTGGTACACAAACAGGAGGTCCAGCTCTGTCTCCTGTGGAGTGGAGTATCTGGATTCTACATGAATGACTGAGACACAGCATCTTCCATCCTGCTTCGCATAGCCCCCTCATAGAGCCCCACAAGGCCCACCACGTGGCTCTCAGCGCAGAGGTCCAGATTGTGCCACTGGGCTGGTACCGGACTGGAGGTGGGTGATGGAGCCCCAATCCATCTCCCAAAGGAGCCCGGTGACAAGAGCATCGGTTGCCCACTTCTCGGCTCTGAGCACACTCAGGAAGATGGATTGGTTGGCCAACTCTCCAAAGGAGGCAAAGCATGCCGTTAAGGGCCTGTGCATCACTTGGCTGCTCATATGCAAAGTTTGATGAAAGAGGTTTTTCTTGGAGCAATGAATTAGGGCTCCGCTGTGAAATTAGATTTCTGGTGAAAACCTTGCAAGGTTTAGAAGTAGCATTGTTTCTTCACTGCCGTCTTGCCCAATGATAATTATAAAGTGACATTATGTCGGGAATGACGAGTGATAAATATTAATGGCTTAATACCCGATAAACCTGGGGAAGTATGTACAATAAAGGACAACTTATGGAATATGCACCATGGGGAAAGGAAATGCAAAGGATAACACAAAGCTGTACCAAAAGTACGGCTTACATGTCCCAATTAATCAAGTTTAAGGAGTTACCAACAAATGTCCATCATTGTTGAACTAAATCTCAAGTTGAACAATGTGTGAGGTGAGAATAGGAGAGGAGGCACTGAACAAACAAATGGAGAGCACATGAAATATTTCCCTCTGATGAAATAAATCTTGTGGAAAAATTGTCTCATCTTCAGAAACAGTCCAAATTACCAGGCACTTTAACCTGATACACTAAGGATACCGCCTCCTCCTCTCTGTGACCCAAACCTAAATCGGCGGCATGAACACTGACAAATTTGACAAAGGGAATTTGCTCAAAAAACACAGCCTCTATTTGGTCATCCAAGCGGCAAATATGTCGGATGATATGGTTTATTAGGCAATCCATTTCTCCACAATAGTGGGGCCATCTGCAAAGGTTAGCGTGCATAAGGTTCGTATGGCAAATTCTATCTAATATGCTTTCGAGGAGCCGCTGCGAAAAACTCAGTGGCACATTTTTCATGTACGTACGATTTGGAATGCAAATAGAATAGCTGATGAAAGAGGTGACCTTCTAAGTGCAGAGCAGTGGGGGCTTTGTGGAATATGCAGAGGCAGAATAGAATAGAAAAGAATGAGTTACTGCCACTGCCACCTCAGCTGCATTGTAATATACGACTGTGGCTCAGATACAAGTGAACCCAGCCTCAAGAACATCTAGGTTAATCTCTGAGGATGGCACATCATGTACTATGCAAAAAAACATTTTAAAAAATAGCTGGCTCACAGGATCATATGCCTGTATCCATATAGTATGTCTTCCGTTCAAGTATATAAGTTCATACACAGCAGCATTAAGTTTTCACAAGTTAAGATAATAACATGTATACCGCAGACTTGACTCGAATGGTGTTGAATGAATCTGCTCGGATTGATGCTTTATAGAGTATTTTCTATTATAGTATCTATGGGATGCTAAGTCAATCCAGCTGATGCCCCAACATTCACAAAATCTTCACAAAAGTTGAAACAAGATATTCCTTGAGATAAAGGTGGGACTGTGTCAATAGTGCTTTCTACCGACTACTTTGTCATGTGTAGTGTAAAACTTGAACATGTAGACAAATGGGTGAGGTGCACCATGGTCATTCAGCCGTGCATGTCTCATTTGTAGCCAGCTTTGGCAGAGTAGTCATCTTCATTCCCTTTGTCCTTACTGTAGTAGGTAATCTGTCAGCCTTGAGACATGCTGGAGAGTCCGGCTGGTCTACTCGCTCTCCCATTTGAATTGAGAACCCAGTTTCTGCTTTACCCGGGGTCCCAGTTAGACCAAGCTGCAATTGAGAGTGAGTGAGCTGTCCTTGATTCATATTACTGTCCCAGTATGATTGAGCTTCTTTGGTATCGCCTAAGAATGGAGAGAAAATTGAGCACTTTTCTTTGCAGGGTTGAAATCACAGTACTGCATGTATGCATTTTCTTAGAGTTTTTCATGGGACACGCTTGAGATACATTCTTTATCCTGCACTCATTGAGAAGAAAGCAGGTAGGGCTTTGTAGGAGGTCAGAACAAACCTCTTTGTTGTTTTTGAAAAGGTAAAAAAATCTGCTGTAGTTGACTGACTCCAGCTTTATTTAGAGGACACAGATATTACTATACAGTACATACTAATTATTGTTAACTAATCCAACAAAATAACCAAGTAACAACTATGCTGATCTTTCTTATTGCTTTCTGATTTCCATACCCAGTCTGAAGTGCTCAGTGGCATTTGTTTTAACTAAAGGCATAAATATTTTTTTTTTATTTAGGTTTAGGCTACAACTAATTTACTTTTCAATAGGTCACATAGTCTCCCAGAATTGTAAGTTTGAGCAAACGTAACTGAAACAGGGATGAATGCAATTATCATAAAAAAAAACAACTCAGTTGACTTTAGTGTTGGTGCAGAATCACTGACACAAGTTTCTCACAGGTGTCCATGACGACTGAAGAGTGTCAGCACTTAATGCCATATAAACCAAGAGCATGTTTCTGATGATGATTAAATCAATCAAAATTAGACACAGTCTGGGGGGAACATTCCTGTCTTATTTTAAGTATGTTCCTCC